>CANUEP010067149.1:0-92897 GCA_947857235.1 Jatropha podagrica | reverse complement strand
TTTAATAATTAAATATGATGGTGTATTGTTATATATGACTTATATTTTTGTTGATTATATAAACTAAATTATAATCTTGATTGAGATAAGTTCATAAGTACTAATAAACATATGTCTTTTCATGATTATAGATAATATAAGGTTTTAGTAATTAAAAATGAAGAAATAAGTTCTTTAATTTATTCTAATTAAGAACCAAATAAAAAAATTAATTAAATATTTAACGAGTTATTTTGGAGATGAAAAATAATTTAAGAAAAAAGAAAAATTTATTGATGGAAAGATAGTGGTTATTTCGAAGTTTGAATTATGTTATATGAATTAAGACAATGATAAATTAGATTATTTAGAATGAAATAAGAGGATATGCGGAGAGATCAAATTGAAATTTCATTTTATTCTATAAGCTAAGAGTTGAATGTAAATTTGTCATTTATAGTGATTAGATATTTGGATTATTGATTGTCCGATGATAGGTGTGTGACTAATAATTAATAAGTATATTAAACTATTAGTGTTTGAGCAAATGAAAAGTCCTATTTTTAAGAGAAATGCTACCAGAAATTTTGAAAAAATTATATTAATTATAAGAGTTAAATATTTAAGTATTATATATATTAAATTAATTTTTTAATTTCTTATTTGAGGAAAGTCATTTGTGTAATGTAGTTTTTCTTTATATTTATATTTTACTTAGATCGTCTGAGTTTGTGTACCACTCATGCTAATCAAAATTTATCTTTTCTTTTATCACTGTGAGTAATCATAAATAGTGCATACCATTATTTACATATATCCATCACCCATTTCACATTATATTAATATATAGACATATAATATTTGCCCATCATTCTTTTAATATAATATTATTGAGATATAATTACTTACAATACTATATATTATAAGTACATGAGTATATATATTCCATAGTTATATTCATATGTGCATATTGATTTCCTATGTAATTTATTATATTGTATGAGTTGGTTGGATTACTTGCAATGTCTAGGAAATCTGCGTCCCATGTGCATCCATATATAAGTGATATGATAAACTACATGGTGGTCTCCTGTTAGTAATGGAAATAAAAGAGAAAATGAAAAAATAAGAAAAATAGTGGTCAAATGAGGATTAGACTGGTTAGCCATATATGGGGATCGGTTCCCTGGTGTACACGTGAGAGTGAGGACTAGATACGGCAATTGTACCCCATTCGATTCGATTTTGGGATATTTGGGTGGTGTGTAAACGAATTTTGGTAGCAATATTAATATATGTATCAGATTTGGAGCGAATTCAAATTTAAATTGGCAGGCAATGAGTATCCAATAGTAATTGGATCTAGGACTGGCACCTGTTACCTAAACCTGTTTACCACTAGGTAACAAGTACCCGGTCCATAGCCCCATGATCCATATGAGTTAAAAATAAAACTTTTTCTTATTGATCATCTATATTGAATTAGTGACAACAAATTAGTTATATTATGTCACGATCTGTTTCTATGGGCCGGACTGGCACTAGGGCCTGAAAAAAGTTTAAGGCCATCAAGATCCGTAATAAGTCTAATATCTGATTTTAACACCATAATTAAGTGAAAATATTCTACAAGTTGGGCCATTATATTTTTAATGATTCAAACTATTATAAGACCTTATTTCATTTAACTCAACCGTTCTTATAAAATTTTTACATACACTTAACATTATTATTACAATCATAAAATTTTATCATAACTGCGGATGTTTTACTACTGTATAATTATAAAAAATTCTAAATAATTTTATCTTATACATTTAAACATTTCTTTAAATAACCTTGAAAGGAAAGAAAACTAAATCTCCAAATTTTTACAAATGGATTCACAATCACCTGAAACAAAATAAGGGATAAGAGGGGAAAGGGGTAGGTATAAAACTCAGTGAATAATAACATATAATATCAAACTCACACATTCACACAGTAGCAATCATATCATTTACAAACAACTGCAACCATATGCACGTCAAGTGGTTGTTAGTCAGTGAAATCACTTTAATATGACCATGCTCTCTCCAAGCATGCTTTAATATCTATCATATAATCTCATGGTCCTGTGACTTATGCACCCAGAGAGTCCACCCCCAGGTAAAACCATAAACAAATAAAAATATTTTTCGCAAAAGAATTTGCCTATGTAATTTATTATATTGTTTGTGACATATTTTTATTCCTCTCTTATTTTATGGTATAACCTTAACTTTTAACTCAAACTAAATTACTACGCTCACCAGAAATAGGGGCGAGGAAAAGACGCGACTTGAGTAATGGCGACCGGAGGCTGAGATCGCAAAGAGCGATGGCGCTGCTGCGATTCACCCGAAATGGAAAAAGAGGGTGAGAAAGAGAGAGTCTGGTGACGCGATGACCGGGGGTGGTGGCGTCGGCTGGCTCAGGTGACCGGAAAGCAAAGAGAGGAAGAGAGAGTGGCTGACGGTTGCTGGACGAAGAAGAAGAAAAAAAAGAATTTTTTATGGTTTTATATGTCATTTCGGTTCGATTTGAATCAGGTTTGGTCCAAATAAAAAATTTGGTCCGATTTTCCCTTGGTTTACGAGTTTTTCACTTGGGTTTGAAGATTCAAACTGGTTTACAGATCCAGTTCTTAGCATAGAAAATTATTTTGCATTAAATTTCATTGGGTAAGCTTTATGATTAAATTTTTAAATGAAAAATCTTTGAAAATGGTAATTTGGCCTAAGGTATTGGAATATTGAATTTTTGTTTATTTCTTTGATATCAACAAAGAAAACAAATTTTCCAAATCCAGAATTCTACAAAAAAAAAAAAAAGGATAATAAATCAGTTTGAATGAAGTTTCAACATCAGGTCAAGTTGTCTCAATAGTAATTTTTATAAGAAAAATTGCACAATCAATTTTTCTAAAACTAAAGTTACATATTAAAAAATAAAATTAAAAGCATATAATTAATATTTTCTAATAAATGAGAACAATGATTAACAATAATGAAAAATATGTATATATGAAAATGTAAAAATTATTAAGATAATCAATTATTAATTAATTGAATTTACTATCAAAAATTAGAAAAATAAAAATAAATTATAATAATTAAAATTAGATTTTAAAAATAATAGAATTATTTACACTGTATATAAAAGTAAAAATAATGAGGAATAACGGAATTACATGTAATAATCTTGATGAAATTTTAAAAGTTCTAAAATATCTTTTTAGATAATTGACAGTGACTTGAGTCTATTAAATAACTTCAATTTTTAATAATTAATAAAAAAAGTAGGATATTAAATTATTACTCAGTTGAGTTTTTTTATTATTTTTTATTAATTCATTTAAAAAATTTTATTATATTATTTTAATATTATTATTTTAACATATCAAAGCAATTGAATTTTCAATCATTAATCAATTGGGATATTAATTTTTAAAAAGATAGATTATTATCCTAATTTTAACACAAATTTTAAAATACAAAAATAATTTTTTTGCATATAAAGGTCAGAATGAGCCAAGAATAATGTGATAATTTGTAATAACTTTAGTGAAATTTTAGAAATTCTAAAATATCTTTTGAAATAATAGATAATAATTTGAGTTTATTAAATAACTTCAATTTTTAATAATTAATAAATCAAGATAATAAATTATTAATAAATCAAAATTTTAAATTATTTTTATTAATTAATTTAAAAATGTTTTTATTATATTATTTTAATATTATTATTTTAACATATTATCCTAATTGGATTTTCAATCATTGCATAATTAGGATATTAATTTTTCAAAAAAATTTATTATTCTAATTTTAAAATAAAATTTAAAATGCAAAAAAAATTTTTTAAAAATTTCACACGTTATATATATATATATAATATTTGAATAATCAATATAAATGCATAGTTAAAACCTTCAAAATTTTGAATTTTAAAGATTTTTCCTTAGTATTTTAAAAATTTTAGATTTTAAATTTTTAAATACTATGCAATCATAATATTTGAGTAATTTATAAATAAATAGATAACCACGACTTTAAATAAATAGTAATTTCTGAGTTTTTTTTTTTTGTTAGTTTTTTAAAAATTCTATACTTTTAACTTCTTGAATGGTACATCTTCGGTTCTCCATGTGCCACTGAAAGAAAGGAAGCTTTGCTCCCAATGCTTAGTCAGCTAAGCAAAGCAAGCTCTCTTGCCTGGCACGGAAGCTTCAGGCGTGTGATCTTCTTCATTAACTTTCCTTCTACGGCTTCCTTATGATTCAGAATGTTCATCCCTTACACAAGGCTCCCTCCCCAAACAAAGAGAAATGTGGTACCGCCTATGATCACATGCTGGGCACAAATCCAAAAATCTTATACTGAAGCTTAAAGGGGGCAAAAGTCACTACTATGGAGGAAGTCTCATCTAAGGAAGGCAGATGATAGCCCTATCTTATCCCAACAGGATAGTGACCCCCTCTTCTAGTAGCCATTACAATTCTCCTTCCCTCTCTTTCTCTCCATGACACCAACTGTTATGAATCTTTCTCTCAGTTTCTAATTCACTTGCTAAGACCGAATGTCTCCTGTCCACAGGCTTACGTATAAAAAGAACATGAGTTTTGCTCCTCCAGGCGTTAGGCTCTCCCGTGGTTCGCGAGAAGGAAAAATAGGACTCATCCTTTGTTGCATCTGGCACAAGATGATAAAGAGAGAGCTTTGTCTATCGATGAAAAGCGGATTGACGGAGCTCTTGGCATTGCTTTGTTTTGGTTTCCATCTGATCCTGTCCCGGATCTTCCATCCTTTGCTCATACAAAGCAGTTATCTTAAAATCTCCTACACATTTCGAGTGAGAAGTCCTTCCTAGGCGAGTAGGAGAAAGCTAGTGCAAAAGCAGGACTTCTTACTTCAGTTGGCTTTTTCGCTGGAAGGAAAGAGACCTGCACCCAGAAACCTCTTTTCGAGAGGGAACCTAGTACCTCTTCTATTAAGTCGAGTAACTTTGTACCTCTATAGAGGGTTAAGCGCTTTTTACCTCGTCTAATATACCCTGGTGTTAGCTCAAAGGTTATTACCCCAGAAAACTTCAATCGGATAGTTTTGAACTGTCAATACATATCTCACCTCACAGGTTTTATCACACACAGGCTGACAAGATGGATTGAAAAAGTGTACTTCGCAGTGTTTAGGAAGATTTAAAAAAAGTGCTTGCTCCACGCACATAAGAAATTTTAATATTTTTTAGTTCACCTAATAAATATTTTAAAATTTTATATAATCAATTTTAATAAATATTTATTACCTCATTTAATCTATTCTATTTAATTAATTTATTTTAAATTATCCAAGAAATTTATATTTAATTTATTCATTTTGAAATTGCAAAATCAACAATAACATATTAAAGTTACTTAATATAAATGTATGTGTGTTTATTTATTATGCTATTTCTTTTTTCGTTGTGTAAAAAATGAATGAGACCCAAAAATCTTTTAAGTGGTCGTAGATGCTAATTGAAGTCTAATTTTATTATTTTCAAAAAAAATTGAAATTTACGCTTATACTCTATAATAATTTTTTATGTTATCATCTGTAATTATTTTATTAAATATACTTGAATTTTAATGTCGTCCTATCATATTAAAATTAGTTTAATTATAATATTATTCGCTTTAATATATATATATATATATATATATATATATATATATATATATATATATAATTTTAATTTTAATTTTAATTTAAAATTATTACACATAAAATCATGCTTTAACATTAAATATCTAGAGAATATAATAGAAGAATTACAACCATAATTAATATATAATCAATACTATATATAAATGTGGCAATAAATGAGTGAATAATGTGATTTTTGATTGTGTTCTTAGTAAAATTTAAAATATTTTAAAATAATCTTAATCATGGAAAATTAAAAAATTTTATCTTTAAAAATATTTATAATATTTAATTATAATTTTAAATATTTTGATTAGGAGATAGAAAAGGATAAAGAAGAAATATTCAAATATAAAACATTTTATTGTAATTTAAAATATTATTAGAACTGACTTTTGAATTTTCTTTTTAATTTTTTACTGTTTAATAGGATTTTTTCATGAATTTATTTTTAAATATACATCTACACATAGTTAGCCTTCGAAAAATTTTAATTTCTTAATTTATTTTTTAAGAAAAGAATTTTATTTTTGCACAATTTGATTAATAAAAGATTAGATTCAAGAATTCAGTTGAACTTTATTTTCATTAGCATTATAAATTATTTTTAGAGCAAAGTGTAATGTAAATAAATATTATATTTATTTTAATTTAAATAAAAATTTATGCTTTAATGTTATATAAATAAAAAATTTAAACGAATATAAAGAACGAATATAATAAATATATGCACATCATAAAAAAACTAATAGAATATAAAATAGAAAAAACAATAAACACAAATACGCACGCAACAACACACGTTGAAAAAGACTTATCTTATTTATGATAAATGAATGAATAAACATGTCATTTATAATTAATATAAACTTGTTCCTCGTCATCATCTTAAAAAAATAAAAATATATTTGTTTGAGATCGTTTAGGAAAGTAAATAAATGAAAAATATTTTCTTAATTAAATGAAAATTAAATTATTTTTTTAAAAAAATAACTTTCTATTTTCAAAAGAGTAAAATATTTTTCGGATATTAATAAATTTTATAAATTTATATTTTTTAATTTATTAACTATCATAATTACTATCACTAGTCACCATTTATCACCAACTACCACCATCGGTTATTGGTGGCCACCACCATCGGCCATTAGCAGCTTTCATAATTTATATTTTTTATATTATTTTTGAATTTGAGAATAAAATTTTTAAATTATAAAATTTCTATTATTATTAGATAAAAATATATTATTATATTATTTTTAAATTATTATATTATTTTCTATTATGGTCTTATTAGATAAAAATTTCAATATTTTTAATATTAAAACTAAATAATGAAAAATATTTTTCAAGCATGACAACATTTTTCAGTAAGTTATTTTTCGATAAATTATTTTACTGAAACAAACTAAGCGCTCTGACCATTAGTGAAAATACCCAATCAGGGCATGTACGCGTAGTCAGGTCCACAGGTAATGTTCACACTTGATCATACCTCTTTCTTTATAAACCGAATGGTACTCGAACCTCAGACTAAAATGCAAACCTTCAAAAGAAATCGACGATAAAGAAGAAAGGCACAGACGAAGTAGCAAATATAAATCCTTGAACCTCGAAATCCAAACCAATATTTTACAGTTAAAAGTACTATCAGAAACAGCCATTGTTGCCTAGAAAACCACTAACCTCACCCTCAGTCTACAATGCAGGTTTGAAATCTTGCCCTAGCAATCGTGATACTGATAATTCCTAGGATTTCCATTTACTTTTGTTTCTTTGCGTTAATGAACAATGAGAGAGCGAGTACATGACGAGTTTAGACCCGGGTCTCCGCCACAGCCGAGATGTTCTGGTAGAGACTCTGGAATTCGAGAAAACTGGCAGTTACCCCATTCGTATCGGTCTCTTTGTTCGGCTCGGCCCGAACATGATGATCGGTATGGAGTGGTTTCTAGAATAGAAGAAAAAAAATTATATGGCGGCGAGTATAGAACTTGTTCTCCACCTCCCGTGAGAAATCCGGAAAGAGAAAATTTCGGAGGAAACCGGTGTTTTTCGTGTTTGAACCGGTCGAATGATCCGGTTCGGCCCGAAAGAAGCCGGTTTGTCGAGATGGGTTTGGTTCAACGAGGTGAGTATAGTGAAGAGAGAGATAAGCAGTGGCCAAAACTGTCAGGGTTTAATGAATCTTTGTCGGGAATGAGAAAAGAGTCAACTTTTACGAAGTTTCAATGGAACAATTTGTTGGGAGATAAAAAAACCACAAATACTAATACAAAAGGAAACGATCTTAGTGCATTTAGTGATTCAAATGTGGTCCCAATATCAATCACAGTGGAAAGTGGTGGTGGCCCTGCACCTGGTGGGGGCTCATCAAGAACTTCCTTTAGCCACCTTATGGACGCTACTAATAGTAGTGGCAGAAGTTATGGGCTTATTGATGGTGGGTATCTCTCTTCTTCACCTCTAGGAAAATTTGAAGTGGGAGAGAAAGAAAATAGCTTCCTTGACTTAGTTTTGGACAAGATTGAAGGAAAAACTGATATTTATAATTTAAGGGATAATATGATGAAAGAGAGAAGAGTACTACTAGAAAATGAGACTTCATTTGGTGAAGTTGAGAAGGATTCCGGGAGTTTGAAGTTGAATGCTGAAAATCTACAGTACATAGCAAGGTGCGGTTTTGAAAGACATGGTGGCGGGAGCGGAGGTAGTTGTGTTAATGGTTCTTATGGAGATGATTTTGAGACGTTACCTATATCACATGAAGAATTGTATTCTACTGGTAGTTATTCCCAAAGGCTGCTCAATCCTGAGGAGGCATCAGAAACTAAACTCAGAAGAAAAAGTAGTTTAGATATGGAAAGAGACAGTGATGATCAAAAACTAATGTTATCATATGATTTGAGTCCCTTTGGTGGCTTTGAGGAAATCCGCTATTCAACTAATGGGGTTGTAGATTGGACTTACGAAGATACTGAGCAATTGCCAATGTTAGGGTACTCAGGATGGGGACAGTACCAAGGTGGGATTGATGGAAGAATGATCGACGGAATAAGCATTCATCGAAATGCCGCCGCTGGGAATTCCTTATCATCTAAATTTTTAACACTAGCAAAGGAATGGAATTCAAGCAAACCTATTAAGTCTTCTAAAAGAAATTTAAAGCACAGATTGGGCCCGGTTCAAAGTGCAAAGCAGCGCTTAGGGCCTGCTCTAAATGTAGGAAAGAGCTTGGGGGTAGCTCCGATTGTTAAGAGGAAACATCCTTCGTTTAAATCACCGAAAGGAAAAATTCTGGACGATTATGAACAGAACATTAGTGCTAAAGGAGTGATATCATCAGAAGCAAAGAAGAAGAGATATGCCAAGATTGAGCCACCCGAGGACACTGAGGAATTCATGCAGCTTGTGCAAAATGCTTTCTTGAAGTTTGTCAAACTTTTGAATGAAAATTCATTTAACAGAAGGAAATACCTGGAGCAAGGAGGAGCTGGTACTTTGAAGTGCAGCATTTGTTGCAGGTTTATCATCTAAATTTCTAAAACTGAAGCAATTCTTTTTGCAGTTTCTAATTGAACTTAAGTATCATTATTATTATAACCTTTTTATTCTTTGAAACAAGCAGTACACCGGTTGAGACTAAGGCTTATTATTAGTAGTTTGAAACAAGTAGTATTCTATAAGTTGATAGTTTTATGCATCACGGTAGTTTTTTTGTGATGGAATGGTTCTTAATACTTGCTTTGACTGAACGACAGATATTTCACCTATCCCTTAATGTTGTTAGTTCTGTTAGCGTTTGAGATTTATGTCAAAGGCTAGATATATAATGCAAAAAGGTGTCTGGAACTTTCATTTGTTTGTGTTGGGGGAGACTTGGGTTCATGTTAGTTTACTTATATTAATATTAAGTAGTCATTAGAGTTACAAATGATACCATTTATGTCATATAACAAGTACAACAACACGACTAACCTTAGTCCCAAACTAATTGGGGTTGGCTATATGAATCCTTTGTTCCAATATCTGCTACGGTCAAATTAATGTTTCATACAACAAATAAAGAACCAAAAAATCATGAACAACGAAAGGGGACAAAGTTTCTTCCTCTTGCATTTTTGAGCCGTGACAAGGTTTAATTAGTAATCACTATTGACAATTTTCATTGTAGTGGGAACTGCTGGTGCAATTTGCGGTTTTGGGAATCATGCATGGTGTACTGTGTTTAGTTGAGAAATTTTGGAAAGGAACAAATCTTATCCATGACATTTTAAAGTGTGAGAGGATTGGTCCTGAATCTACCTTCTCTTTGCCCAAGCTAACTTTAACAATAGCAGTTGTTTTCTTTCTTTCCTTTACTATTCAAAGGATGAAACTCCGAGTGAAAGCATTCTCTTTGTGACACCAGAGTTGAAACTTGCATCAATAATAGAGGGTCTGATGATAGTATGTGGATCAGACTATTGTGCCTATTATTTGTTTGAATAAAAGGCACCGAGAGATGTATATTATGCCTGAAACTTTTTGGATGTGGAACCTATACTAAACAATGGTACTCTTCAAGAATCATTTGTTAGAAAAAGGAGAAACTTTTTTGTGCACTGCTCGTCTTTATTTCTCCTTTATTTCGACCTGTAATATATATATATATATATTTTTTTTTCAGTACAAGATATATTTGTAAATACATGGGTTTCATGGAGTAGCATTAAACATTCATTTGGAAATCTAGGTTTTAAAGGAAACAATTTTGTTGAGAAGTTGTTTCATAGTTGATGCTTAGTAATGGTTAAATAGTCTAATCTCTGTATTTCTTCATATCCTAATAACAATTAGAATGAAGCTCCATTCAGTTTTATTGTTAACATTGGAGGTTGACAAGACATATAATAGTTATAAGTGCCTTTCAGTACACACATAGGGAGAAATTAATCCTGTAAAATGTCATGCTTTCTGGTTGTTTGAATGTTTTGTATTTGTTGCCTAGATGTGGTGCCTTGATGATTTGACAACTATTAGTCTTTGAGCTCTCTTTATTTCTCATTTTACTATTTTCCTTGCGGATCAGAAACCTTGATATGCTAGCCAAAGTACCTTCTGGCTTACATAAGTTCTTTATTCTATAAGGTTCTTGGTATGTGGAAAGATTTTTCAATTCGTGACTCATAAATGTGTGTAATTTGTATTGAATCATTCCATATTTGTGAATGGTTCGTGAAGCTTAAGTAATGCTTTTATAATTTGTACATTTATAGTTTGTGTTTGCTGTTCATATTGGTTTCAATGATCTTTATCATTGATTGTTCAACTTTTATGGGTGTCTTATCAGTGGCTCCAAGGAATTTGTGGACACATTAAGCCTGGCACAGCATGCCTTCATGTCTTGTAAAATTGGATCCAGGTCAGAGCATTTAGGTCTTCATAAAGCACTTTGTGTGTTGATGGGATGGAAAAACACAAAAGTTCTAAATGGTCAATGGATTCGGCAGATATTGCCTGAATCCGAAGCCTCATCATTGAAGGAGGACCTTATCATCTGGCCTCCAGTTGTTATCATCCACAACAGTTCCATAACAAATCATAATTTAAATGAACGTATGATTGTAAGTATTGAAGGACTGAAGGATATTCTTAGAGGTAAGTAAACTTTTAACACTTTGATGATATCCTGATTGTAAAACTTGTTTACTGATGGATCACAAAATCATTTTCATCCTCCCCCACAGTCCAAGTAGGAAAATGTTTTCTTCAAGTCATGTTGTTTTACTTGTAATTTACAAACTTTCTTTCCAATTTTGCAATACCTCTTATGATTTCAAATCGTCAGTCATTTTTGTGACCTTATTGTTCTTCATTGTAATGATATCATAATGATTTTCCAATTCTCCCCAATTTGGTCAATTTCATGTCTTCTTAAGTTATCTGTGTTTGTACCAATGAGCTCAATGGTAGTGACATCCTCGAAAGTCATGCGCTTGTGGGTTTGAACCCCTGACATAGTCTAATTAATAAAAGGAAATGTTTTATTTTTGTTCTTGAAAATCGTTTTCTTGTGATTCTTTCACTAATATAAGAATTTGAAGGAGAATGTGCACTCAGAATTTCTATGCAAGGCCAGTGGACTTGTCGTTTGGCAGGTCTCACATGAATGGCTTGCTTCAGAATTGACTTGATGCACTTTTTCCCTTTACAACAGGCTTGGTCTTGTGACTGACCCCAAAAACAATTTGTAAGGCATTTGTTGACTATGTTGTGTAGCATCTTCCTTTTATGTGATGCATTTTTTTTTGTTTTTTCTCTTCTTGTAATTCCTTTGAATGATAATTGCAGGTATGGGATGTGACCAAGGGATGACCAATCTCTGTCGTGGGAAGGCTGCGAATCAGAGTATTGTGGTGGTGAGCTTCAGTGGCACTTTTTCTGGGTTACAAGTGGCAGAAAGGCTTCATAGGCTTTTTGGTGAGAAGAAACACGGGAGGGCTGAGTTTGAGCAAACAATTTCTAAAGGCTGCAAAAACAGTTGTGAGGACACTCGAAGGACGCTGGTCAATGAGATAGAAAGTGTTATATATGGCTATTTGGGCATTGCAAGTGATCTTGATAAGCTTGATTTTGAGACCAAGAAGCGGTGTGTGGTGAAGAGCAAAAAGGAGATTGAGGCTATTGCAAATGCCACTTTCAATACTAAATGAGAAGTTGGATATTGTTTATATTTCAGATTGCAAGTAGTTTGGACAGGTAAGTTTATCTTTTTAGCTTCTTCTCAGTATAGAATCAGAGATATAGTTGATCCGGTTTTCTTTTGTAGACAAAAGGATGTGTTTCATTTTTTCCTTTTCCTTTCAAAGAGCTTCCCTTGGTCTTTTCTCGAGGAGGGAGCGAGCATCTATTTGTATGTAGCAGGTTAACCGACGAGATGAGCATCTATTCTCATCAATTTTGGTTTTTTTATTTTTATTTTTTATTTGTCTTAGAAATGAAATGAGCAGAAACTTTTTTCTCAGGTACCTTCCCATGTATGTGAATCTCTAGTTAATGGTTCGATTTTCAAGCTGTTGTATGGAGAAATATTATATCCTTTAAAATTAGATTACTTCATGTATTGATGTAAACTGATTAGTTACGAGGCAAGGACATAAACACAGGAAAAAATACAGATCCAACGTGGTGGAAAATAGTACTTTAGAAGGATATGGTTTGTGAGTGTGACTGACTGTGTGAGGATAAAAAAATAATTTTACATGATGAAAAAGAGGTCAAAAAATAAATAAATATTTTCCAAATGGAATTATCTTTTTTTTTTCTTACTGGCAACTGTAATACTATACTGCCAAGCCCTTTTTTAATAATAAAAATTGTAGAGAGAGAGATATTTGTCTATTTCCTTCTATGATATATGATATTATGCACTCTGTTGTTCTGCTTATAATGTTCAGATTGTAAAAGGCGTTCTCATCTTCTTTGAAAGTTAAGGAACTTGATACCATAGGAAAAGACGAAGAAGAAGAGGAGAACCCAACCAACATGGGCAAGCACTACAGGTATAAGGAAATCATGGTCATAACCCAAACTATTCTCGAGGAATACATTCAATGCTACTGGTGGTGTTTCAGGAATCCTAAGGAGAGTTTTCTTGTCGCCAAATTGAGATGCGAAAATGCCGTAAATTGTCCAGGCTACCGGAGAACCCCAATAGTACCATCTCCACCATACAGGGATAAGCTGCAATAAACGAAACTGTTATAAGAGGCAATAATTAAAGGGTAATTGCAAGAATTCTGAATCTAATCACCAACTCAATGATTGTTTTATTCTGCTCAGTTTTCACTTACGTATGCATTTAAGCCTAATAGTTTTAGTTTTCACTTGCTATCATCTCGAGTTACAGTCAAAATGACTTACAGGCCTAGGGACGAGGAAGCCGGAGAACAAATTCCAGAAGCTTAGGAAGAAGGACATAACAATTGCAGCAATTTGATGACCAGGTGTTAGAGCAACAACCATCATTCCATACATTGAGAAGTAAGTGAAACACATGAAGATGAAGTAGTAAAAATACAAGAATTTATCCAGCTCCCATTCGTACCCAATCATTGAGTATAAAAGAACGCTGTAGATAAAGGTTTGAATTGCAACATAAATTGTCTCTATAGCGACCTGCAGCATAAAAGTACAGATCAATACCAAACCCATAAAAAATCTACCTTTCTAATAAAGGATTAATCTCCAATTTCTTACCTGAGCAAATGCATAAGGCAACTCTGAATACATCCCTGCTGCCCTTTCGCGGTAGAAGACTGTTCTCTCTACGGCCACAACAGATTGCACGGCAGAGGCATTGCTAGCTCCAAGGAAGAGAATAGCGGCATAGGTAGCTCCAAGCATATTGGTCAGTTCCTGTTGTGTTTCTCTGTTAATAGTAAAGATAAAGCAAGTAATTAAAAGAAGAGAAGTTCAGTAACTTGCGTTTCTTGTGTTTCTCTGTTAACAGTAAAGATACAGAAAGTGGAAACAATAATCGAACTCGCGAACTTACATGTGGCCTCCTTTATTCCAGAAGATGACACCAAACATGATTCCAATCATAATTGTCATAAAGAAGCGGATTGCATTGTATCTCGAGTTCCTCCAATACGACAAGTGTTGTTTCCAAAAACAAGCTTTGCACTGAGTTAAAAAGCTCTGGGAATATTGGGTGGGGAAATTAAGACCACTTGAACCTGGTTGAGGAGTGCTAAGTTCTTTGATAAGCTCCTGATTTCTCCTGAAAAAGAGTGAAAAAAAGATGAGAAAATATGTATATGCAAAATAGTAGTGTTGACAGTCACAGAATGATAATATTTTTGCACATTAGTTACCTATAAAGATCTGAGGTAACATAAATTTCTGCAAAATCAACATCAAGTTGAGCCTCTAGTGCAGTAGAGCTCACTTCTAAAATCCAGGTAGCAGGATTATAATCGGCTTTGATCTTGGGAACTCCTGGAACAGCCTACAAAAAAAGAAAGTTGTTGGTTAATTCAGATTTGCAGAGTCCTGCAATACAAAACAAAATGCAGAAAAGTATAATGAAAGACTCACTTCAAAGTACTCCACAAGCTTATGAGAATTGCGACCAAGAGGTCCAGCATATATCACTTGTCCTCCTCGTTTCATCAGTAAGAGCTGCCATAATTAATAAATGTTTCTTAGAATTGAAATGAAAAAATATTGAGGACTAACGTATTTGGAACTGAGACAGACTTCATCAAAAGCTTCAAAGATATCAATGCTTGGTTGGTGAATTGTACAAACGACAGTTCGTCCTGTATCAACTGTATTCCTCACTGTGCGCATAACAATTGCTGCAGCTCTAGCATCAAGACCTGATGTGGGTTCATCCAAAAAGATAATTGATGGATTGGAAACCAACTCTACAGCTATAGTTAACCTCTTCCTCCGCTCACTTGAAAGACCATCTACTCCTGGAAGACCAACTAGAGCATTTTTTAAAGGTTTAAGTTCTACCAACTCCATAACTTCCTCCACAAACATCTACAGAATAGAAGAGAAGTTCAGAAAACTATATTACCCACGTTTTCCATCTCTTTGATTTAAAATTTCACAAAAAATAAATTTAATTGTTGAAGTAACTTGCCTTTATTGTTGCCTCAGTTACATCTGCAGCAAGACGAAGCCAGGCAGAGTATAAGAGAGATTCATAAACAGTAACATATGGCGAATGGATATCGTTCTGTTCACAGTAGCCACTGACCCTTGCAAATGTTGCTTGGTTCTTTGGGTAACCAGAAATGCTTAAGCTCCCTTCTATGTATCCACCTGTCTTCCTTCCTGCTAAGACATCCATTAGGGTGGTCTTTCCAGCACCACTTACACCCACCAATGCTGTTAGAATACCAGGCCTAAAGGCACCACTAACATCTCGCAACAGCTGCAATCTGCTCTCTTCAACCCCTCTACTCTTCATTTCCTGATAAATCTAAAAGATTATCATGAAAAAAAATTTCAAGTGCATATATAGAAATATCTAATCTTAATTCTTCTTTGGAATTGAAACGAGAAGCCTTAAAGACAATGGTTTACCACAGGCATATCCACGTAGTAGTTAACATGGTTGAAAGCAAGTGCAAGGGGTTGAAAAGGCAAAATCATTCCTTTTTTCAATTTTTTGATACTACCATCTGGGTTGATCACCCTTTGAGCATTTCTCACTACCATATTAATTCCTGCAAGTTGAGGAGTTAACATAAGATGAACAAGCCAAAAGTGTTGAAGTTAACAAAAAACGAAAAGAGTTATCATGTCTTTTTCTCTAGAAAAGATCAGGACTTTTAAGTATGGCCACTGTTAAGATGGTGCAAAAAGAAACTGAAAATAGAAAAGGAGTAATTGTTATTCCATCTTTCTCTGCATCTCCTTCATTTCATATCTCGGAATTAAATTAAGTTACACTTTACTACTAATGACAAAATGCACATACTGTGGAGGAAGAATATAGTATATATGTCAGTGTACTAACCAAGTTGACATCTCAAGGAGCAGAAATGTAACAGCTACTAACCTTCTGGATTGGATGCCAGCTGCTGCCTGGTATTTTTGTTGAAGTCATCATCAACAATTGCAGCCTTATTATCACCAAAAGCTGATGTTTTGGGGAAAAGCCAGAAAGGTCAGAAAACAGATTTCCTACCATAACATCAATAACGCGGACAAATAATTATCAACTTACGACTTAAATATGTCAATGCCAAGATGAAGAGAAGATTGAAAAGAAGAGAAAACGCGAAAAGTGCCACAACACAAATCCAAAATGCCTTTTCAGTTGTGAACAGTCCTCTTTCCCTGAGAAGGGAAATTCCAACTGTGGGTTCAATAGGGTTGCCAGTAGGCTGTGCAACAGAAAGATTCATGTTACAAACCTTATACAAATATTTGTTTTTCCTTTATGGTGAGAATGTGAGTGAAAGTGATATTGAAGAGGTGCTTTTTTCAATGCATTGAACTTACAGTACTCCATCTGCTGTCAAGAAACTCATTGATTGCAATGGCGTTCTGCCCGTACATCATGGGAGAAATATAGTAACCCCATATCATCCACGATGCAATATCATCTGCAACAAAAAGTACCGGAAGATTCATGCCAACATCCAAATTCGGAAATAGTGAAGGGAAATCTGGTATGAACCATATGAAATCTCATTAAAGTGAAGGGAAAGAAAAAATATTTTTTACTTCTGGAAATAACATAGCCCCCAAGAACAAAAACCAACAGCAAGGTAAAGGAGCCAAGTGTATTTGCAACTACTTCAGTTCTTCCAAGAGCTGCTATCATACGGAAAAGGGAGAGGGCCATTTGATGTATGCCAACTAAAGCTAAGAACTGTTTGAAGAATCTGAACAACAAAATGGTTTTCAGATTACCAAATGTCAAAGATCACAAAGTATTAAGCGTCCTTATAAAACCAAGAAATTACCACTTACCTACTGGCATCAGGAGCAAAGCCAATTGTGTAATATGTAAGGATAATCCAAATCCCAGATTCTAATAGTGAGATGGGAATTCTGAGGAGCCAAATTGGCAAGCCAAAAGCCCATGCTGGATAGAATAAGAAATCCCTCTGCTTGTAGAACACAGGAAGCCTGAAAATAGTCATTGCAAGTTCTGCCATTCCATTAAACATGACATTAATAAGACTAAAAAATAGTGCTCCCCAAAATTTCCCTGCATCTCTTCTTTCACCAGCTTTCATCTCAGTTCTTAAGAACACTGTCAATGCAATTGTGGCCATGATTGTTATCTGGATAGTTTTAAATATGAAAACAAAAGAGTTGCGCTTCATTAGCAGCACTTCCCTTGCAAAGCATGCCTTGAAGAGTTCCCAATTGGAAATGCCATACTTTTCTTTCACTAAAGCAGCAGGATGTGTTCTATATTTATCAAATGGAACTTTGAGATCTGCCAAGAACATTTGGCCAACATGAAAGGAATTGAAGGCTTGAACAAACCCCGGTACTGATATGTATCTATAAGGTTGATTTTTTCTAAACCAATACTGTTCTTGATCCTGCTTGGAAGTTACTTCTTGCAGGAAGTCAGCAATACCCTTCCTTTCTGGACATTTAAAGCCAACATACTGAAAGAAATCAAGTATATTCTCCCGTGGACCTTGATACACAATCTGACCTTCTGAAAGCAGAATAACATCATCAAAGAGATCAAATGTCTCAGGTGCAGGCTGCAAGAGAGAAATGACCATAGTAACATCCATTGTATGAACCATTTGTCTCATGAACTTGATGATTTGGAAAGTGGTGGAACTATCCAACCCTGTGGATATTTCATCCATGAAGAATGCTTTTGCTGGTCCTACCAACATTTCTCCTACATTCATCACAAGATGCTTCGATCATAATGTGTAAGCCTGATAGGAAATGGTGAATATTGATCTACACTTGTCATATTAACACGTACCGGTAGTTACACGCTTCTTTTGCCCACCAGAGATACCTCTTCTCATGTCATCTCCCACCATGATATCAGCACAAATATCCAATCCAAGTATCTGTTTAGAGAAACACAACATTCGGCCTCATAAGCAAAGGAATCAATAAAGAAACATTTGCGAAATATATTAAACAAACCTTTAGAACATAGTCTGTAATTAAACTGGTCTCTTGGCCAGACACAGAAGTGGCTTTCATGAATGCATCGATTTCAAGATCTGGCTTGATACCTGCGTCTCTTTCCCTTCTTGATAGCTCCGCCAGCAGGTCATACCTGGTTCCTACTCCCAAACAACGGCCCGAAAAATCAAGTGTCTCACGAACAGTCATTTCACCATAGTGAAGGTCATGCTGGCCAATGTAAGCGCAGGTTCTTTGAGGTACAAATTCTGAAAGCTCATGGCCACAGTAGGTGACTTTCCCTGTTACCTGTTCCCAATCAAAAATATACGAATTACAAATCTCAAAAAAGGTGGAACTTATAAAAATGCATAAAATATGGGGAGATAAACAAACCCTTAGATCAACATCGAGTTTTCCTGCAAGTGCTTTTAGTAATGTTGTTTTTCCTGAGCTAGGAGGCCCGAGCAGCAATGTCATCCTGAAAGTGATCAACAATGCATTAAATATCTGAGAGGAGTCCTAAAAATTCCTTACTTGTTTTAAATATCTTTTTTTAATTTATTAATTTGGCTTTCAGACTCGAGACCTTTTAATCTTGGAAACAACTGAAGTACCATTTTTCTGTGTTAATCCTTGAAACCTACCTTGATGGTCTTATTATTCCATTAACATCTTGTAGTATCTTGAATGTCCTTTTCTTTGATGGAGAAAGCCCAATCGTTCCAAGACTTCGCTATTCCATTCAACAAATAAACTGAGTAAAAAACCAAGACGTTCCCATGCAGTGCAAATTGTGCTCTTAATATAAGAGATGCTAGAATTTAGCTCCATACTACTTTATCTTTTCTCTCATAAAGCTCGTGTAAATTCAACATCCTTTTGAAATGGAAAATGTGATATGACAAAGAAATGAAAATCATACCTCAATTGCATTCAAGGTGGAATTTAGCAGAGTTGGAAGTGCTCTGGTCCCAACATATGCATCTCCCTCGATTGAAAAATTCTGAATTCTGACTTCAATTGTTGGAATCTCAATTCCTACCCTGTCCGAGTAAAACTAAATTGTTAATATCTTTTTCTTATCTAAATTCTGACCTTTGTTGCTCACAAAATTATACTTTAGATTTCCAAGAATAGTACTTTAAGCACTTAGTCAGAAGAAACAGACACCAAATAGACAAGTTCAAGAGAGACAAAAACTAACCTGTCAGTTCTGTTCCTAAGCCTCTTCATGAACTTCTCATTATCTTCTTCAACAACCTTAAGTATACTATCCATCAATTTCTTCTTATCTTCACTTCCAAGTTTTCTCATGTCAACTTCATTTTGCACCATTCTGCCATTACTCGTAATCTGAGTAAGCATTCCTTTCCTTAGCCTATCATAAGTTGGCAACCTCTCCATGGCCGCCCACCGGAGCTCCTCCTCATCATCATCCACCGCCACTGACCACTGTGACTTTTTTTGGAACACGTCAGGTTCATTCCACATTTGTTTTATACTCATGGACCGCTGCCATGTCCTACTACTCATTTGCCTTATCAAATCATCTCCGGCCAAAGCTGCCGCCATCTTTCAACAACTTAATATCAAGATTTCCAGCAAGAAGCTTAAACTTTTAGTTTCAGTGCTTCAAGAATCTATGGAACCTCACATTCTTGCATATAGCTTTGGTACCGTTGAGCTAAATAATGGCATTAAAATGATTGCAGTAGTAAAGATTTAAAGATTTTGAATAAAAGGGTATCAAAGAAATGAATTAGAATCAATGATAATTTAAAAGAAAGGGAGAAAGGTGTGGAAAGAATCTGAAAGGGGTGTGTAAAAGTTTAACGTAAGCCTCTTATGCTTTGGATTGGAGAAAGCCTAACAAAGTTGGTTTGGTAGAAGAATGGAATGAAAGACTAAAGACACTTTTTGCCATTTTTCTGGTAAGTTTGAGCAGCCTTATATATTATATATATATATATAGATAGATAGATAGATAGATAGATAACTTTGAAGAAGAGACTAAAGACTTTGCTAGTGTCACAAGTCCACAACAAACATGTCAACCAAGAAAGTGAAACCAACCTATTGTTGCATGTTTCCTTCTCTTTTGTTTTTTTTTCCAAAAAGAGCACTAAAATGGATAATAATTAAAAAAGAAGAAGAAGAGAAGAAAAAGAGAATAAAGACTAGGAAAATCTTTTGTATGGCCAACAGTAAGAGTGAACATTTTATTTATTTCTAAGAATATATTTAGCTACGTAGTTAAAATGTAACAATAGAAATTGAAAAAAAAAAAAGAAGTTTTTTGTATTTTTATATTTATTTGTTCACTTTTGTGGTTATACTTTAAAAAACTCTTTTTTTTTTTTTTCTTTTTTGAAAAAGAAACATAATTCATTACCTTAAGGGAAAAAACCAACAAACAAGAAAGGACGTCATTCTAAATTTAGAAACAGCATGTAGAATAGACGTTGCGGCTAAGTGTCAGATGGGTTTGGAGACTTCAAAAAACCCTTTACTCTTTGTTTTTTCATAAATCGCAGAATATAAATAAAGTCTGCCAATATTATGTATAAGAATAAAGAGCCAATGCCAATGTCGATCATTGATAGTGCTTCTATGACCTGCTCTTCGAAATTAGGAGGAAAATGGCTGAAAAGGTTCTCATGCATTAACCATTGACTTGGGCAATACATATTTATCCATTTCCAAAGAATTTAAGAGACACTAATGAGAAAATGCTATTTTGTAGTATTCCATTCCAAGGATTCTCAAAAATTTGAGATTATAGAATATATTTACGTAATTAATTATTTATTTTACTTCTAAAATTCTGAATAAAAAAGTTTACCAAAAACTACGTAATATAGAAAAATTATTTTATTTTCATTATATTTCAAGTCATTCTATCAACCAAATAATGAATAAATGTCAACAATCTAATGGACTACCAAAAGTTGATAAAGTTGGGAGTTAGAACCCTAACATAGACAACCCAAAACCCACCAGAGAGAGAGAGAGAGAAATGTAGTTTTCATGATTGAGCACATATTGGTTAAAATCAAAGTATTGAAATTAACCAATCTAATTTAATTTTTCAAATTGGCAATTTAAATTGATCGCTTTGGTTTAATTTATGATTTTAAGCAATTTCTTTTTTTTTTTAATTTATGTTCTGGTTATAAAAAAAAAAAAAAGAATAAGTGCGGTTGAATTTTCAATTATGGAACCGAACCCTTACTTGGTTAGTGCTTTATTTTCATCGTCCACTTATACAACCATTTCTCTAACTTAGACTCCAATCTTTTCCCATTGGGTTTTGTAGTGCAATTCTACCAAACCATTGTTCTATTCAAAATTCAACTTTGACCTAACAAATAGATTTTCACAGACAATCCAAAGTAATTCTCACTGGCTTATAGCAGTCTGGTGATAGAATTAAAAGAAATATTTTTAAAAAAAAAAAAAGAAAAAAAGAAAAGGTTACTTAGATTCAACAAGAGATGATAGTTTCTTGAGAGTGATAAATGCCTCAAGAAGCATAACTTATCCCTCTTTAGGCATTTCAAGCAAGAGGCAATAGCTTAATTAGTGAGCCCAGTCAACTTCAAAGCTTCAGTTTGAAGAAATAATATGATGGGGAAGTTAAAATTGACCAAATATTAAACTTGTGCACAAATTCAGTTTGAAGTAAGCAAGATAAGTTGGCCAAACCCTAGTTCAACTTCTTAATCTATCCCCAATCCACATCACATTCCTAAAAGCCAATTGGAAAGTACCAATCATAATCTATCCCCAACCCAGAAGATATCAGAAAAAGTGTCCCAAACTCGAGCAACCAGAGGACAAAAAACAGTAGATATATTGTATTGTACTAAACATACCACACCTTGGCTAATGAGTAGTAGGAATAGTACCAGAAAAATCAAGCAAAAACAGTAATACTGAGGTGTAGAGAACCAGTAAAGCATATAAACATCAGATTGAAGGCCGGCCCTTTCAAGAGATTTTTTTTTTTTTTTTTTCAAACAAATAGAGGCCAAATAATGTGAATCAAGCATAACCTCCTCCAGTTAAGGTCTCATTAAACTATCCCTCAAGTAGCCGTTCTATTGTGCAAAAAATTTACACGGACACTAGGTTCACTTAATAGTTGGGCATAATTCCTAACCTGGTCAGGCCTGCAGAATACCCAACTATGGCAAGAATTAACCTCAATATTAATTAAGAAAAAGTTTGACAAGAGGCAAAAGACTTTAGTCAACTCTACCAGACTTCATTCATTTTCAGTTTCAGTCAAATAGTTAGGCCGTGATACACAAAGCATGATTCATGATAGTCATATCCTAAAATCAACTGCAACATATGTTTAAGATAAGAGCAAACTTGTAATGTAAACAGAGGGTTCTAAACCATCAATCCCCACTTGCACAGCCCCCACAGCCACAATGAACGCATTCAACAACCTTCTCCTCTCTTAGATTCTTAGGAACCCGGCATACACAAGTTGTGCCATAGTTGTGATCCCTTGGCTGTATGCAGCGTAGGCAACAGAGTCGTTCGTATCCTGGCTGCAAGTCAGACAAATATATAATGAAAAATTATTATAAATTCACACAAAACAAACGTGCTCTGCTTCTATCCACTACCAAATTCACAAAACCAAAAAGCAAAAGCAATTTCAAACAATCTAATATCATCGATTAATTTACAACTTCAATTTGCAGTGAAAAATTGAGACTTATTTCCTATATAAAAGAGTAAAACAGAAATAAATAAACAAAATAAAGAAACATCACTTGCCCCAAGATTGGTTGATTAGTCATTCTGACTAGAAGAGGAATGACACATGGTCAACCTTATCAAAATTTCACCAAAAAAAAAATACCACCATGATAATAACAACTGATTGAGCCAAAAATGAGAGGCTGGTGAGGAACACCAAGACGCAAAAAGGATTAGTATGTTCATGGAACTAACCATCTAACCACCTAATCCATGTTGACGGTATAAAAGTAAATAGTGTATATCAAAGATATTCTGACTTGCGTAAAGAAGAACTGATAATGGCACAACAAAACATATTAATTCAAAATTTTCCAAAAAGGGGAGGGGGGGCGTGGGGGGAGGAACAAAGGAAGAAATATAGTACTTTAAAAAGAAAAAGAAAAAAGAAGACCTTTCTCCATTTTGCAATGAGGTTCTGATCACCATAGCCTTGCTCCAAGCAGAACTCATAAAGCTCTTTAGAAATTTCATTCCTTTTATAATAAAGGTCAAAAATGTATCGGCTCCTTTGATGGGCAATTTTGAAAATAGGCCACAAAGCTTCACATTTTCTCTTACCATCATGTGGATCATTTTCAGCTACCAAATCAAACATAAACACCAAAGATTAACAAAATCAAAATCACTTCCATTAATGAAAAAGTAAGAGAGACCAAACCTTCCCTCATTTTAGCATCTAACTCGCGAAGGGTAGGCTCAATCAATTCCCATCCATCTGGGTATTTGACCCGATTTGTCCTCACTTTAGGCATAGTATTGACAAAACCGCCGCGCAGATTAGGGTTTAGTGATTGAACTAAACTTGAATGCAATTTTCAAGAACAAGAAAAAGGGTGTGAATTGGAAACAGAGCGATTAAGAGATAGAGAGTAGTAATTGAATTCGAGTCGCTTTGTTAAGGAGGTGAGGAGTGGAGACTGACAATCGTAAAACCAGACTAACAGGTAAAAGCCTGTTCGGTTGAAACTTGAAAACCACAAGCTACGCGAGATTTCAAAAAACAAATTAACTTTTCCTCTTTGCTACTCGAGATCAGAACATACAATCAAAATTTTTTATCAGCAGATCGAACCTAACCGAGTTTTCCTTCTAAACTGAATCGAAGCAAACTGAATCAATTGGTTCGGTCAATTTTGATTGATTTTGCCATTTTGATTTCATTTTAAGTCCAACTGATGAATTTTTTTAAAACCGACTCGAACTGAATAATAAATTTAATTCAAACTAAATAAATCAACAATTGAGCTTTTCTTGATTCAGGTAACCGAACCAAAATGAATCAATTCAATTTTTTATTCAATTTGATCGGTAAGTTTGCACACTTTTAATGACCATTTCGCTAAAGAATCGCAGGTTTACATATACATTTTTAATTTAAAATGAAAATTAAACAAAATAATAGTTAACACTCTAAAATTCAATGAAATATTTAGTTTAGAGAATAAATTTGTAAATAACTCTTATATTTGTACCTAACACATAAAATCAATAATTTTATAAAATTTATTCAAATCAGTAATTTTTTTAATATTTTTAAATTTGTATAGACTTGTAAACAATCATAAGTGAATACAATCAGATTTTTATACATTTTATAAAAATCTGAATTGAATATCATAAAATTTTAATAGACTCTAAAGGAGATATATTGGATTGAAATTGTATTAGAATTTAAAAAAATTGTTGAGTTTGATGAAATTGAAAGATTTTCTAAGATTTCCACATATTACATTAAAATTCTACATAGAGTTTAATGAAACTAGAGAGACATTTTTTAATAAATTTTGATTGAGTTTAATAGAATTACAATAATTTTTATATAATTTTTTTTGAAAGAAATACCTCATGATATTAACTTGAAACATAGAAAGATGACAGGAAAGTGGGAATAGTATCCCAAAGATGGAACCTAGCATATTTGTAGGACTCTCTAGCAAGAGAATGAGCCCTGACATTAACTTGTCTCCTAACCTATCTAATACTTATATTAAACCTACGACTTAGAATTGAGATACAGTCTGAAATAACCAAACCCAAAGAAGAAAAATCGTCTTTTGTATAATTAAGTGTTATGACCAGGCTTTGTGAATCAGTATAAACATAAGCTGGACTAGCAAAATTAAGAGTAAACCAGTTCAAACATTCACAAAGAGCTAGAGCCTCGACCATTAATCAAGTGATATACATTTTAAATACTCACAACTAGACAAATAAATTCATCATACATTAACTTGTTAAATACTACAAAACTTAGCCAACAATCAGACATTTTTACCAAATCAAATCAAAGGAAGTTTTACAATGAAAACATAAGAACTACCAGCTTACATACTCTCTTTTATAATTTTGAATTTATTGCCTCTATTCTTCATTATTTTGATTTCTTTTATTTTAATCATCTCTCCATATATCTACGGATATTGTATCTCTCAATTCATTAGTATTTTCTTGTCATTAATTCTGACTTTCAAATATCTCTTGAAAATTATTCGCTTCAAGCTCATCTATTGACAATGGTGCAAATTCATCACTTGGTTCTATAGGAAACTCAAAACAACATTCTTTACAAAGAAAATTATGTAATCTTGCACAAGCTAATATTAACTCTGCTTGTGTTAAATGGAAATGGAGGTGCAGACTTAAAAATTGTAAATTTAGATTTAAATACACTGAATATCCTCTTAATTACATTTCTCAAAGAAGAGTAATGAAGATTAAACAACTCAGCTGCATTTTCAAGATGATGACCTTGATAAGAAAAATCTTACAAATGGTACCAAACACTTCAAAATGGAGCAAAAAATTATTGACGATTTGGAAATCCACAAACTATAAGAAAGTGTTTACCCAAATGTAATATATATTAATAATTTATTAGTAATACTATTTTGCCAAAATATAAATACATATTGAAAATAATAATATATGTATATACCTTGTGGTACTTTAAGTCCATTCCTCCTTAATAAAGCATCATATAGTTATTTTCAATCATGAGCTAAACCCTCCCATCCACCAAGCACATATATGAACTTCAAATCAAACTTACAAGTTGATAGTATATTTTGTGATATTGTTTCATGACTATTGTGATAGCTACTTGCTTCACAATCCTTTATAATTGTTGGTATACATGTGCCTTCAAATCTTAAAATAAAATATATATATATATATATATATAATTAACATGTAATAATTAATTATAACATTAATAGCAAAAATAATATGTAATTATCATTAAAACTACTTACTTTAAAATAAGGGTAAAATCTTATACTTTCTCTTATTCTACTTGGAGTCGTGGATTTTGGTTTAACCATCAAACTAGGTGCTATTATGTTCAAGCCTTCAACATTTTGTTAAAACTTTTGCTCATTATAATAATTTTTGCCCAAAAAATAGACTCAGTGATGATAACCTGTATCACTAAAGAAGAGGTTAAAGCACCCAATGAACTTGATCCCGAAGCAATGATCCGAGTTTAAAAAGTGCAACTCTCAGCAGCTTTTTCACATTTTTGGCAAAACAGGGCCCCATAAGCGCATCTTAGGTTCATCCAGGATGCACCCCAATATCTTACGGTACTCTATGCCTACCCGAATCAATTTCATGAAAATCAGATCGGTTTGCTGGTGGAATCCATAATGGCTTATTGGGGCCCACTTGTGGGACCCATTAGTGATCCTTAAGGGCCCATCAATAGTGATGACATTTCTCATGGTAGAACGAGTTTGGAACGTTTGATTGATTTGATTCTTGAACTAGTAATCCTAGGGTAAGAAACGGGATCCATCGGATTGTTTTCACGTTTTCAAGGTTTGTGCCAAAATAGGGTCTGAAAACGTATTTCGGGTGCACGGGATAAATTCTCATGACTTACGTCAATACACGTACCATATGAATTGATTTCGTGAAAAATCAAAAATTGAGTCGCTCATGGAGCCCACATGTGGGGCCCAAATGTCACATAGGCAATGAATAATGCCAAAATACTTATTTGCCTATAAATTCATCTCTAACTCTAAGGTTAAAGGGTTGACATTTTGTGTGGTGAGCAAAACTTGTTCGAGAGAAAATCAACAACCAAAACACAAAAACAACAAAATCAAACACAAAAATCAAATCAAAAACACAATTTAAACTCAATTTCTTTGTAAAAATCTTAAGAGTTTTCTTAGTTTGATTGTTTGAGAGACATTAATGAATAAAATATGAATCATTATATAGACATTTATTAAAACTATATTTAGAATTGAACTGATTAATTTAATAAAAAAATTAATTAATTTTAAAATATAAAAAAACTAATATATAAAATATATTGTATCTCTATTTTAACTTTACTGATGATTTTGCATTTATAAATATATATAATAATTTTAACATTTTAAATTAACATCTATTACTTAGTAATTTCTTATGAAATTTATATATTTTTATGTTGAATAAATTTAAATTATAATGTATGTTTTATAAATTTATTATATTACAAGAAATGATATTTTTATGAATTTTAAATTTATATTTATTATTATTGAAAAAGTTTGATTTAAGTGTAAAACAAAAAGGAATAAAAAGTCAATTATGTTAAATTAAATCAATTATTAACTTTTAAAAATTAAAACAAGTTCAGGGGTTAAATTGCCTAAAAAGTGAAATCAAATCCTTTTAATTATTTTATACATGTTCAAGGGCTAAATTGGCTCCAAAGGTCAAATCTAACTTTTTTTACCTTGCTAAATAAGTTCAGAGATTAAATTGAAATTTATTTTTATATATTTTACCAAAAATATTGAAATTAGATGAGTTGTTGAGCAGTCCATTTTTAGACCATTGGTTTATGCATTTTATGTACTTGATGAGTTGCATTGGGTGAAAAAATTATTAACGCATATGTAGTTCTACCCTCATATTTAAATGAATTAAACTGATCAAGCCGACTAAGCATGACCAGGTTCGATTTTAAATTTAAATCAAATCAAAATCGAATCGATTAAAATTGAAATCGAACTGTGGTAAACGATTCAAGGTTCCCGACTGAAATCGGTGGCTTAAGGTTTGGTTGCGATTCTTTATATTTAAAAATTAAAATAAGCAGTTTCGATTTAAAACCGACGGTTCTAGTTCAAAACCGTTAAAAAAAATCACATTTCACACATGATTTTTAATTATAGATCAATTTTATTTTTTATAATTAAATACAGTAACTTTATCATCATTTTAAAATTTATTAAAATAATTATAAATTACAAATTTAAAAAGAGAAAAATAATTATTTTTTATTTAAATATTTTTAATTCAAATCTTATACGAATATGGCATTGATGCATCATCAATAAGAACATCTTGTGATAATGATAATAAATATAAATGAGTTATTTCATTTTATTTTTTAAATAAATATAAGAAAATTATGTGAATTGCGATTTCTCCATATTCTAATTAAGAGGACACATAGTCAACATAATTTAAAATATATATATAAATTGAGTACAAATCCATTTTTTGAAATGTCTCTCAATTTAAATTTATAGAAATTAAATACTAGTAAAGAATTTTAAATTTATATTTTTGTGTAGTTATAATTTTGCAATAAATTTTGAAACTATTAATTTACTCTTTTAGTCTTTTTTAATTTAATATTATTATTTATTATTAACTTTCTTATTTAGTTAAAAAAAATTAAAAAGATTAAAAAAATAGTCTAAATTCGGTTTCAAACCGAGACCGAACCGAAACTAACGATTTTAAAATCATTTTTAAAACCATTTAAAAGCGGTTCAGTTCCAATTCTACTTTTTTTAAAATCAAAACTAATGGTTTTAAAACCTAAACCAACAGTTTTAGAACCACGATAATATGCATAATGCGGATTCATATGCACTTCTACCCTCTACTTTCATAAGCTCCCACTAAAATTTCAAAATATAAGAGTCCTAAATTTAATTTTATTCTCGAGTTTTTTTGTTAAATTTTATACAAGTATACATGAAAAGCTATGTAATTAATTTTTTTAAAAAATAAAAACTAATCATTTAGTATTGCTTTCTATTATATTGATTTTTATTAATTAAATCAACCGTTTTAAATTTCAGTAAAAAAATGTATTTTGAAATTATTTTTTTTTTTAAGGAAATGAGAAAATAATTGATATTTTTTTACATTAGGAGAGCATATTTGAATCTCATGCACCTATACAATTTCTCTATTAGGCTCTTCCTAGATTTGCATAGAAAAATTATTAAATAAAATCATATAATTTTCATTTCAATTTTTATGGATTTAGTTTATTTTGATATTAATAAATTAATAAATAATTAATAAATAGATTTTATTTGCGAACTATTGGTACTAGCTAGAAGTATCAAAATGTCTATTGCTCAAAGTATCAAAAGAAAATAGTATTGAGGTTAAACGGATTCGTATTATAAACGATTCACTCATTTATGACACAGATATAAACGTGTCATGTCACGAGTTAATACAAAAATTAGACGAGTAACCCATTTATTTTAGAATAAAAAGATAATTTTAATATCAAATATAAATATCCAACTAAAACCTTCTTTACAATTTATTATTGTATTAATTTTCATCATTTTAGTTATTATTAGAGAATCTATAAATTTTATATATATAAATTTACTTTTAAATATTATTTAAATTAAATAGATTAAATAACCACAAACAGATTAAGTAGACCGTATACGAAACAATACGACCCACTTAACCTATGATATTATGCAAATTACACAAGTAGTTTACAAGTCAACACAAACTACTTAAACTATTTATAACATTAAACAGGTTACACGTGTTTCATGTCGTGTTTGTCACCTTCCAAATTTTCGTGTTGTATTCATATCGATCCTAATCTTATCACATATTACGAAAATTCATGTCAAACCCGACATGCCAACCCATTTTAGCATCCCTTATCCCTTGCTTATAAAATTATTATTATAATTTTTTTTTTAATCTAGTATCAGCCCCTCAATCATATTGTTTTTTTTTTTAACTTAACGTTTCATTATAAATCATCAAAAATTAATGTACGAAATTTAAATAAAATAAAATAAAATAAAAAATCATCAAACAAACCCAAATATAACTTAGCTTTTCTTGTCCTACTTGTTTCTTTGAAGATGTGAATATCAAGAGAAAAGATTAGTTATACTCTCGTCTTTCCATGCCTTCAAGCCAAGAAATTGACATTTACAGGCACACAAAGTAGCGAGAAAGAAAAAGACTTCTCTCACGTATCAAAGAGAAAAAACTGTGACACATTTGATCTTCAAAGATGAATTATTAACGATTCAGAAAATGCAACCATCAATATTGAAGTGTCAACTTCCATTGGTAGCTACAAGTCTGCAACTACGCAATTATTGGAGGGACCAAAAAAAACCTTAGCAGCCTGTTAAATGTAGCAGAAAACAAATAAATCCTTTAAAATTTAAGCAGAAAACCTGTAGCCCATCACCTCCTCATTCCTTCTTTCCTATTCCATGGGACATATTGTAAATTCCTCGACCCTGAAAGTGAATTGTGTAACAAAGTTAAACTAAGGACACCGTGATGCTTATCTATTTACAATGGCAGAGATTGAAAATCATTGGGAGTTTATAAATGTAAAATAAACTCACAATAAGGTACAATGAACTAGCTGCCAAAGCTAAAGGAATGGCAACAGACGTGATCTTGTCATAAGGTCCTTTAAGATATGTGTGCCTGTGGATGTTTTGGAAATATTTTTGCTTCTCAAGGAGAAGCTCTCGGGGTCTGAAAGGTTGTTCTGACATCCTGCATTGGAGTTAAAATGTAAGAAAGGCAACCCTAGCATGAATACATTGCTGCCATGTTCTTTTACTGAATTAGATAAGATCATTATATAAGAAAAACAAACATATGTACTAACATAATGAACGAGATATAGGGCAGATATACGTGCCATGTGGCAGAAAAGGTATTAGTACAGATAACCAAAAAGAGGAAACATAGTATCATCAAGCAATGGGAACCAAACTAACAAATCAAATCCCAAAAACTACAGCAGGAAGGATGCCCATCGCACTCCCCAATACACACCAATTGGAATTCAGAAAGCACAATGAACTATCAAACACCAGAAAAGACATTAAACCCAGTGCAAGAACTTGTTTTTGATGCAACATTCTAACTCATCAGACTATTTATATGTTTCATTTTGAAATGCAGTCCATATGCGCAAGTAATCCAGCATAAATTGCTTAAACAGTAACATAACAGTCTACATAATTCCACAGAAGATGAAAAGTGAAACATGCAGCAAGCTTATATTATCTCTTGCAATTAGATCTCATAGATTTATTCCTTAACTCCATCAACTAGTGTTAGAACTTGTGGTTTGAGGAGAGTACTATTCTTTTCTTTCTCTCTTTTTCTTTTAACTAGTTTTGGTGGTTTGAGGTGAGGTTGTGGGGGATGAACAATATACAAGACTGAAAATGGTGCTTGCTTGAGAAACAGGCAGGAGGACCAGATCAAATCTCATCAACAATTCCCTCTTTTTATCATCTAATAAAACCACAGCATAACAAGTTTTAATAACTATATCGCCAATGCTTTACAGAGATCGCTATTGATTAGATAATTAGGAGAGCAAACAGATCATCTGACCAAGGAGCTCAAATCCATTGCATGATTAGAACTTCTTGATTCAATGAAAAATCAACTTGTGTTAGAAACATATTATGCAAAACAAGAGAATTAGCACATGTCCAAAAGAAAAATGACTGGTCATTTAACAGCCAATTTTCTCTTCACTGGAAAAGCTACATGTTTTTTTGAAAAAAAAAAAAAAAAAAAAAAAAAATTTCCCTGCTAAATACTACAAGTGTCCATTGATAATAGATAAGCTCAAGAACTACCTTCCTTATGTAGGTTTTCATATGTCATAATCTCATTTCTTTACTTTACTAATCCAACAAACACTTACGCCACTTTTACTTAAAAATGGTAATTGATCAGTAAGCAGCACCTACCAAGCGCAGCTCAATTTCATAAATCATTATTGGTTATCACTAAAATGGTTGCAGCTAATATATATTAGAAGCTATAACTGAACGAAATTAAAAAAGATTCAAGCTTTATCAACTTCAGTTGTCCACCAATGTCATGAAAGTAACATATATAATGTTTACAATGGAATCTAAAAAAAAGTTAAAATTCATCGATCAATCAAGTTCAATTCTCTGTTAAAAAAACAATCATATTCGATTCTTAAACCCACTCGAAACAGAGAATTACACCATACGGCCCGAAATCAGATAAGAAATATCACAAACCTCAACCAGAATAGCAAGAAACGGATTATGAAGTCTAGCCCTAGATCTAAAAGCATATAAACTGACCGATAATATACTAATTAGGAATAAGAAATTTGCAAAAGAGATTGAGAAACTAACGTTGCGAGATTGAGCAGGTAATGGCCAATTGAACCTGGCGTTAGAGAAACCTGACTCTGGTTGGTAACGAGAAGATTATTGTAGACTGACAATGTTGAACGAGGAATGAAACTGGTAACGTGCTATGAGATCGTCACATAGGATGAAGTTGCAAACGACGCGAGTTTCACTCCACTTACAACCGGCTACCTGTTAAAAGGGTAACCATTTAGATTATATATATGAAGAATACACTATTGTCCCTGCATTTTGAAATAATTAATAATTTTATTAGTATTTTAAAAATTACATTATTATATCTTTGTAGTTTGCTCCGTTAAATGAAATTATTCACCTGTTCAATATTTGAAATTTGAGCCATTAACGTATCCAAATTACAAACAACAGGATAAAATATTATAATTTTTAAAATACAAAAACAAAATAATTAATTATCTCAAAACATATAAACAAAAATATAATTTTTCTTATTTTAAGTAAACATTTATGGTTATTTATGTAATTTCATTTGCACTTAATGACTTAAATTTCAAATAATAGACAAAACTTTGTTGGACTTACATGATAAATTACTGAAAAAAAATAAAAAGACTCAATAATAAATTAAAAAAAATAATAATATAAAATATTTTTAAAAAATAATAAATATAACTATTTATGATCCATCTCTTTCTACCTTTAAAAGAACCATTTTTAATAAATTTAATCATTCGCTTTCTCTAGAAAGTTATTTAACTGGAAAAGTGAAAATAAAAAAAAAATAGATGTTGTAATTAATAAAATCAAATTATAAAAAAAATTGATAAATAAATAGATGGTAAATCTATAATAGAGAATAAAAAATTTCTTTATCAATAAAGAAGTCTTTATAACTATCGGATTTAAATATTTTTTATATAAACCATTGAATTTAATTCTAATAAGAATTAATAAATAACAATAGTGTCATTTTGATTTAATTTATTATTATTAAATATGGAATAAGTAAAAGAGTTTTCAATTCAATCTTTTAAAAATTAAAAAGATTTGATTCTCCTATAAAAAATTATATTTAATTATTTTTTCAATGTGAATTATTATCAAATAAATAATAAATAGATTAATTAACAAAAGACAAGTAAATTTCACTGTGAATTAGCTTTTATAAAATAAAATAAGCAAAATTTATAGGTTAATGAGTATTCAACATCCCTTCTCTTTCCCTATTTAATTGAATTGGCAGTTCATTGTTCCTTGTACTAAATACGAGTTTCTCAATGTTATGGTATTCTATACTATAGATGTGCTTAAATAGTCTGCACTTGATTCATCTGCTTGAATATTATCTCAATATAATAATAATTATTATTATTTTATAGTATAGTCTTTATTAATAATTAAATTGAAAAGTGCGTGATTATTTTACGAATGAATTGAGAAATGTGATATTCAATAATTATAATAATCTATTTTTTTATATATAAATTTAATTAGTTTCAGAATCTACGCAATGCGCGGAGCAATTTTAAATGATAAAATAATTTTTTATAATATTATTTAAAATTGTAAAATTATACGATCAAATGATATTTTATATATGCTGAAAAGTTGCAATATTAATATATGTCTTCTTATATATTCTGTAAAGCCTTCTATAAAGCATGCAATAGTAAAAGTCATGCATGGTATAACCTATATAAAAAAATGTAAACATACTATTAATGTAATTTTCAATGGTGATAATAATTTTGAAAATTTAACTGATTATATTGAAATAATAAATCATGTATTTTTTTTTTATTTTATGTTATGATTTATTATAAATAATAATTTATTTATTTAAAATATTAATGTATTACTTATTTAGTATAGTGTGTTTTAAGCGTGTGGATTAAAAGTGTCAAAATGGATTGGCGTGATGGGTCCTATACGGATTGTGTTAACACAATCTTTTTAATAATCGTGTTAAATTTATCGATACGAACACGACACAAAAGTTAGATAGGCAATATGAACATGACACGTGTAACCCGCTTAATATTATAAACAGGTTTAACGGTCGTACTAAATAGATTCTATGGATCGTTTTGACCTGTATATGACTTACTTAACCTGCTTATTCTATTTTTAAATTTTAACTTATTTAACTCAAATTATATTTTAAAATAATTTTTCATACATAAAATGCATAGATTTTTCAAGATTCATGACTAAAATAAAAAATAAATACAAAAATAAATTTAAATAGATTTTAATTCAAGTATTTATTTACTTTTAAATAAATGGGCCGGTTGCTTAACCCGTGACACGACACGTTTATATTCGTATCATAAATGAGTGACTTTTTTATTATACGAACTCGTTGAACCTCAATCTTTATATGTTTATTTCGCGTGTTAGGCGAATCGTGTTCGTGTCTTAGAGCAATTTTGACACCCGTAGTGTGAATGTTTTCGTATATTCTCGTATCTCGTCTTTTATGTCTGTGCAACCTAGCTTTTGGCATATAAAATTACTTTATACATACACTAAGCTAATCAATCATTATTTTTTTATTACCAATAAAAATGAATTGTTTTTTTAATTTGTTTTTGAATCGTTGAAATAAGAAATTTAGTGTTTTATTTTATTTTTATGATTTATTATAAATAATTATTTATTTATTTAAAATATTAATGTATTACTTATTCAGTGTATTGTATCTTAAGTCGATGTGTTACATTTTTTAAAAATTATCATATCTCAAACATTTTTATATCTCGTGTTTCGTATCCATACAATGTAATTCATGATATATGAGATTACTTAATACATCAAGTTAATTAATTAAATTTTTTTTATTACCAATAAAAAATGAAATATTTTTTTAATTTGTTTTTTGGAAATAAAAAATATTTTTTTTATTTCACGTTTATAATTTATTATAAATAATTATTTATTTATTTAAAATATTAATATATTATTTATTTAGTATCGTGTTTTATAAGAGTGTTGATATCATACTTTTTAAAAATTCATACACCGTATGTTCTAATTTATAATTTTTAAATTATTTATCTATTATTTATTTAATAATGATATATTGTTTATTCACATTTTTTTAAGTATCCTAATCAGTTCTTCTTCGACTGCGAGTAAACCATAGTCTTTTCCTAGATATAGCCTTTTCTTTATTGTCAATAGCTATAAACATCTTCTTTTTATTTACAGAGCTTAGTCCCGTGAATTACTAATTAATTATTTATGAAAAAAATAAATTTATACTAATTATTAATATATTTAATGTTAGAGACAACCTTTTCTATAGATATTATTTTGATAAAAATTATCTAAACATATAAAACAACTGATCTTCTTATAATTTTTATAATTGAGATAAATTGTATTAGAATTCTAATATTCTATAATCTAAAATACTGTCAAGTAGCAAATTGTATTAGAATTCTAACATCTGTCATTCTATAATCTAAATAATAAAGTAGCGAATTGAGCTACTTATACTTGGTATCCATATAAGGCGAACTTTCCTATTATATATATATATATATATATATATATATATATATATATATATATATACTCACTAGAGCAATGTGTATAATAATATTAAATGATGAAATAATTTTTTATAATTTTAATACAAACACAATATAAAAAATAGACAGTTGACACGAATATGACATATTTAACCTGTTTAATATTATAAACAGATTAAGCGGGTCGTGTTGACCTATATACAACTCGTGTAACCGTTTAAGTGGATTGTATATAGGTCAGCACATCCTCTTAACTTACTTATAATATTTTTAATTTTTAACCTATTTAACTTCAATCATATTTGAAAATGAATTTCTCCACGTAAAATGTACAAATTCTTCAAGATTCATAATTAAAATAAGAAAGTTATACAATAATAAAATTTAAATAGATTTTAGTTGGAGTATTTATATCTAACACTAAAATTATCTCTTTACTCTTAAATAAATAGGCTAGTCACTTAACCCATTATCACGACACAACACATTTATATTTTGTTATAAAAACGTGATTTGTTTATGAGACAAACTCATTTAACTTTAACCTTAACTCATTTATTTCAGGTGTTAGGAGAATCGCGTTCAAGTGTCGTTACCCATTTTGACGCATCTAGTATGACTTACATAAAAAAATACAAAAACACTATTAATATATTTTTCAATAGTAATAATAATTTTAAGAATTTTAACTAATTACAGTTGGGAACCTACTGTATAATTTATTAAAAATTAATTAAATATGAAATAAAGGAAAAACCATATATAGAGTATATTATATTTTTTTTATCTTGACCAATAATTTTGAATTTATAAATATATATTAATTCGAATATTTTAAAATTGAAATGAAATCCGTATTTTTCATATTGAATAAATTATAATTATATTACATGTTTTATAAATTTAATGTGTTACAAAACGATGCTTTTATGTATTTAAACTTTAATTTAGAAGTACTGGAAAAGTTTGATAATGTTTTTAGTACATAACAAGAAAGAGGGAAAAATTGATCATGTTAAATTGAATTAATTTATTAATTTATAAAAGTTTAAAATAAATTCAAGGATTAAATTAGTCTAAAAGTTAAATCTGATTTTTTTAATTATTTTAAATAAATTTATTGGCTGAATTAACCTAAAAGGTTGAATTTAATATTTTTAATTTCATTAAATAAGTTGAGAGGATACCTGCCGGTTATGGCTCAGTTGACAATACAAGTTGGATATGTGAAAAAAACTTTTTTGATTCGATCCCTAATAGATGTACTTATAGAAAAAGATGAGAAACTTTAACCGTGACTGAATTCTTAACTAAATTAGTTGGTCTCTAGTAATAAAATTCGTATATAAATGGTTTAAAAAAATGAAATCAGTTGAGAGGCTAAATTAATTTTTATTTCTAAAATTCTCTTCCTACGTTTAATTGATTGAAATTGAATAGTTAATAAAAATTCAGCAGAATTATTTTTTTTAAAATTTGTTGGATTGGTTTGAATGGGACAGGACTTCTGGATGCATTTTTCTCCTTCTTGCAAGTGAACCGGCTCCTTAAATGTCTGTTCCGGTTTGATTTATTGAACTGACGGTTTTACATCGATTTTAATTCATAAAAACCACGGAGGCATTTGGTTCGATTTCGGTTCAAACCGAACGGGTGGCCATTTCTAGTTAACGATGCGTTAGCACGGTGGGTTTCTGTACCCCGAAAGACTTCTCCTTAACCTTTGTGTCTGTCTCCTCGGCCTCTTGCAATGGCCCAGTCTCCATAACCATCTCAATCGCTCTTTCAACAATAAGCTTCTCTCTACAATGCGCTCGAAGGACAGAATTGCCTACTTCTACGACGGTACATCATCTCTCTGAACTAAAACCCTAGCTTACTCTTAACTTGACCTCTATAGATATGCTGATATTTATTATTTTGAGTTCACGACGAAGAAGAATAAAGAACGACGGTTTTTGGATTTTCTTTTGAGATTTTGTTTGTTTCGTGTCGTTTTCAACCAAACACTTTCTCCATTTCGAAATTGTAATAGAGTTGCTTTATCCTCTGTTACTGTTATTGCAGGGGATGTGGGTAGCGTTTACTTTGGACCAAACCATCCAATGAAGCCGCACCGGCTTTGTATGACCCATCATCTCGTTCTCTCCTACGAGCTCCACAAGAAGATGGAGATTTATGTTAGATATTGAATTTTTTAAGAAGCTTAATTCTTTATTCTTTTTTCTATTATCCTTTTATTTATGATAAATGTTGGGTTGTTTGTTGATCTTCATTGTGTAATGCAGCGGCCTCACAAGGCATATCCTGTTGAGCTTGCTCAGTTTCATTCAGCTGATTATGTTGAATTTTTACACCGGATTACACCAGATACTCAACACTTGTTTGCAAATGAATTGGGTAGATGTAAGTCCCAATTTCTGAAATTTAGTCGAAAACCCCAATTTTATTCTGAAGCGGCTGCCTTTTTTGTGTTTGGATGCGTCATTTTAAGTGCTGATAATTGTTAAGGTTGAAGTCGAATGGTTGGTGATATTGGGCCATGATCAGAGAAATTGATTTTTTGATTGCCGTATTTACAACAGGGTCAGGTTTAGCTGATTTTTAAGTCAGGGTATTACTTCTAATTTATCATACAGCACAATGTAGTGATGTGGAATTACTGTGTGCCCTTAACAATCATGACTGATTCTTAATTGGCATGTTTGAAGTGCTAATTGAGCAGATTATTGAAAGAAATAAATTACATATAATTTTAATCAAGGGTGTGGTCAATTTACTGTGTTCCTTGTGTTATTAGGTGAAAAAGGAAGTTTTACTGGTTGAGATTTTTAGATGCCTATATGATATTTTTTGAATTTATTTTAGGCATCTCTGTGTACGATGTCCCAGTGGCCTATTGTAGGTGACATTGTAAGGTTGGGTAAATAATGTTGGACTCTTGGAGCCTGTACAGTAGGTTAATAATGAAATTCTGGACAGTTTTGCTATGCAAGTTTATCCTTCATTATGCAGTAGACATGTCTTGTTCTTTTTCTTTTTTTAAAAAAAACTTTTCTTGCCAGCTACTGGCAACATTGTATGTAGTTATATTTTTGTGCCTTCCGCATTTCCGAAATGAATGATTCTCTGATGTATGTGAGATTATCTTTCAATTACCAGTTTGACTTATCACCTTATCCTTTCACCAGATAATCTCGGAGAAGATTGCCCTGTCTTTGAGAACTTGTTTGAGTTCTGTCAAATTTATGCTGGTGGAACAATAGGTACATAATCATGATAACATTACTTGCATTGGATATATATTTTTTTTCAGCCTTTAAATTCTAATCGATGATTGCTGACAGATGCTGCTCGTAGATTAAACAATCAGCTATGTGACATTGCTATAAATTGGGCTGGTGGATTGCATCATGCTAAGAAATGTGAGGCATCTGGATTTTGTTACATCAATGACTTGGTATTGGGAATTTTGGAGCTTCTTAAATATCATGCCCGTGTTCTATATATCGATATAGACGTGCATCATGGTGATGGTGTGGAAGAAGCATTTTTTTTCACTGACAGGTAATGCAACTTTCTTTTTATATTATGAAATTTCGATCATGACACTTCTAGATGTATACAATTTACATTGCTTGTTGCTGAGGGATCATTCACTTCTAGATGTAGCAATTCACTACGCTTTATTTGACCATGTTGATGATGTGTAATACATCAGTAAATGGTTTAGAAACATCTTCATGCAATTAAATTTTTATTTTTGTTTATTACAAATGTATTTTTGCTTTTTGGTTGATGTATTGTCATGAATCTCGTAAATTTTTGGTAAGTTTATAGCCTTGACCAAGCTAATGGAGGAACTACAGCATATTTCTAAAAATTTACATGCTGAGAATAATTTGTAGACAATTTGTTCCTACTGAGCATTTCACATTTTTTTTTCCTTGTTTTAAGTTAAGTTTGATTTTCGAAATCTAATTGAGTGTGTGAAGTTCAATCTGGTAGGGTGATGACTGTCAGCTTTCACAAGTACGGGGATTTGTTCTTTCCTGGAACTGGAGATGTTAAGGTGATTGTTTAATCCTTGTTATTCTTTTAATTATTGGAAGAAGTCAAATTGTTGTGACAATAGCTCAATAATGTAACAAAAATTTTAGTTGAAGGTGTAGCTGTAGCAATGTGTAATTTCTGTTAAATTTACTCTTAAGATTGTAGGATTGGATTTCAGTAACCTATAGGAAATTTTAATAATAAAAGCTCATATGATGCAAGTTATATTACGGTTGCTTGTCCTTCCAAAAGTTTTCAAGGGCTTATATGTAACATATACATTTAAAATATTATAGGGTTGTAGACAAATCATATATATAATTAGTAACTTATCCTAAGAGAGACTTTTGGGAACTTTAAAATGTTTACATTTGATTTTTATTTCTTGCCTGTCCTTTTCCAAGTTAAACTTGTGGGGAAATTTTGATACGTTTTGTATTGAAGGATATAGGAGAAAGAGAAGGAAAGTTCTATGCCATTAATGTCCCCCTGAAGGATGGAATAGATGACACCAGCTTCAACCGACTATTTAAAACAGTAAGCTTTGGTTAAAACTTCTAGACATAATAATTTTTTGTTTAGTGTTTATCAAGTTTAATCGATTGCTTTCAATTACCAATTTGTAGATTATTTCCAAGGTTGTTGAGACATATCTTCCAGGTGTGATAGTTCTTCAATGTGGAGCAGATTCATTAGCTAGGGACCGCTTGGGCTGTTTTAACCTCTCCATTGATGGTATCCTTGTAATTAAAACACATTTTCTACACTCTAGTAATTTCCAAATATGGAGCCACTATTTGCTTGTTCTCTGTTCTTTTTTTGATGATATGTAACATATCTAGCTGTTATAGGCTTAGTTCAGGATTGAAATTTACTTGATGTGCCATTGTGATATTTATTGCAGGGCATGCTGAATGTGTCAGGTTTGTGAAGAAATTTAATCTACCTTTACTGGTACGAGTTTATCTAATTCAGATCTGCTTGTAGTGCATTCCTTTTTGTACATCATATCTTAGAAAAGGATATATCCCATAGGTTACTGGAGGTGGAGGATACACAAAAGAGAATGTTGCACGATGTTGGACTGTTGAAACAGGAGTACTTTTAGATGCAGAACTTCCCAATGGTATCCTTAGAGTGTGTATATATATTTCTTCCTATCCATATGGTAGTTTAGTTCCTTCTTCTCTAATGCTGTAAGTTGTATTTACAATTTGGTGTTTCTTCCAGAGATCCCAGACAACGAGTATATCAAATATTTTGGCCCTGAATATTCATTGAAGATTCCTGGTGGACAAATAGTATGTAATCTCAAAAACTTCATCTTATTGCTTTCTTCTTTATATTAAGGAGTTATATATTGTTATGCCAAAAACTTCATTTCATTTTTATTTATGGCAATCTGTTGCATCCCAGGATTTCAATTTCATGGGAATTGTTAGGATTTTACAATGCAAAATGCAAGTCGAACTTTTGCAGCCTTCCTAATATACCTTTCTTGTATCTTGTTTATTAAACAGGAAAATTTAAATAGCAAGTCTTACCTTAGCACAATAAAAATGCAAGTATTGGAAAACCTTCGGTGCATCCAACACGCTCCAAGTGTACAGATGCAAGAGGTGAGTATCATGCAAATATTTTTGCAAAAATCAATTCAAGATTTAATTTGCTGGTATGAAGAGCTTAGATATTCTCATCAACACTCCTTTTGTAAAATTGTTGTAATGTCTGTGGACCTTGGTAGCTGCTTTAATATGAACAGCAGCATATCAGGTGATTTGTCCACAAATTTGCACTCACATTCCTTCTGTGCAGCTTTGAACTTGCTAACTAGCAAGTCACCTTTTCATTTTGCTTTGATAGATATGAGATACCAGTCTGGAAGTTTGTTTTATCTTATCCAGGTAGGATACGCTTTGTTGCTTTGTTAATCACCATGGAAATCATGGAGTTTTTAAATGTTTCAGTTGCATCCAAAGTCATGATCCTGTCTTCAGTAATGATAAAAAACCTGGGTTCTTGCGGACAATGGAATATCTGCCAATTCTGAGGAAAATTTTTGTCATTTACCATAATAGAGTTGCCTTGTGATAAAGAAAAATCCCGTTATAATGATATCCAAAACCATTGTTAATGTAACAGTTATTACATTAATCTAGATGTCCCATGTGTTTCTATTAGAGTAGAAATGATATGACTAATAGAATTAGAATGATGTTTAATTCAGGTTCCGCCCGACTTCTATATTCCCGATTTTGATGAAGATGAGCAAAATCCTGATGAACGCATGGATCGTAAGTGAAATTCCCAAAATTGTGCATCATGATGGTCATGACACATTTTTTGCTCACACTTGCGTCAATTTTTTGGCCCCTTGATTATAACTTAAATGTTAAATTATAGTGATACTTTTTTTATTACTAATTGATTATAAATTATGATCTCAGAGCATACCCAAGATAAGCATATCCAGCGGGACGATGAATATTATGAAGGGGACAATGACAATGATCATAACCCGGATGTTTCATGAGGTGAACTAATTTTTATTTTTTGGTTTTCTATAGGAGTAAATTTTTCTAGGCAAAGTGTAACTATATTTGAAATTATTGCCATACCATTATACTTCCCAATTGATTCCATCTGTGTTGTATCGTAAGATACTACTTCTGGGAGCTTGTGTGTGTAAAAAACCCTTTAAATGTTTATTTTTGAATGGTAGAGATTTAAGATAGCTTTCTGTGTATATGTAGTACCTTGTTGAAGGGTGCAATTTGAGGTTTGAACTAACTACTGACTTAAACTTTATTGGTTTCAACAGCCATTGTTTTATATTGCAATTTTGGCATTTTAAAAGGACTACCAAAATGGTTTATCATTTATATTCTTTCTTGTGTAGATGGCTAAAATGCTACAAAATCATGACCTAGTTTACGATACAAAGCACTTCTCTTGCTGAACTGCCAATTGTGGAACTTTTACCATAACGAGGGGTTGAGATTACATGTTCTTTTGTTTTTCTTGTTTTTCAGAAAACAAAAAAAGTTCTGCAAGAGCATGTAAGCCGAAAAAAAAAAAAAAAAAAAAAAACATGAAACTATTTTTAATTATTTTGAAAATTTTGTAACTATAACACATCAAATAGATTCTTAAAAATAAAATTTAAATTTTCTGTAATTAATGTGTATTAGGATTTATATTTTTGCCAAACAATTACGTTAGTGTAACCCTACTAGGGATAAATAACGATATTTACAATTTCCTATCTCTTATTTGGTTTGATTAATTTCTAAAGTTTAGCACCGTAAAACTATTCATTCCTCTGTCTGAAAGTGTGATTTTTGTTGTAAAATAAAAATACAATAATAAAGGTGAGAGGGATTAAATAGTAACATTACAATGAAAATGAACTTCGAACCGCCCAAAATGTCCAGACAAATCAACTTACTTCTCTCAGGTGGTCCAAAATCAGTTAACATTGAAAAAACATCTTCAATTTCCAAACCGTTAGAGCCGTTATAAAACTATAGGGAAATTACTATTAGGTTCCTATATAATTAGAAATACAATCGGCCCATTTCTCTATTTCATGAAATGCATTTACTAGTCCCTAACTTTTATTTCTATCATATGGTTGAGTTCTTCTGTTTCAAATTACCCATTTTTGTCGTTAGTCCAAAGCAAAAAGCCCAGTCATAGGAGTGATAATAAAAAATTAAATACCAAGAGTACCCTTCCACACACTTTCTAACAGTATAAATGCACGTGATATATAATTGCTTTATCTCTAATTGAAATTTACACTCCATCTCGTAAATAAGAGAAACACTAAGGTTTGAAGGAAAAAGACGACTTATTCAAGTTATGGAGACGGTGGCTGGGAAGGCAGGTTCATCAACACATTTTACAAATGTAGGAGGAAGCCTGACATTCGGATCTCAAAGACTAACAAGAACAAGAATTCGCATACCACTATTAAGTGAATAATGAATGCAGTTCGTTCTTAGGATGGTGCAAGCCAGTTGAGGCAGCTTCTGAGGCAAGCGTTAGGAGTGTTATTGTGGATTCTCACCTGAGAGCAAGAGCGGTAAATGATTTTGAAGCCTCACTTCACAGAAACCTTGATAGAGATGCTTTGGAAGTGAAAAGGGAGGTCTCAGGTCCACATCATGAAGGATGAGAACAGGCAATTTGTGGAAAAATTGGAAGGGATGGATGGGGTTGTAAGGCATATGAAGCTGTTGAATCGTGATATGCATTTGTAATACTTTTGTGCTTTTTGTTGTCTTGTTGTGTTTGATATTTAAGTGTAGGTTGTAGTTGATGGGGGTATATGTTGTAATAAATATTAGTGGGTAATTAGGTAACTATTGCATTTTGTTAGATTTGCAATGTTAGTGGTGTTGGCCTTTGCACTTGTTGTGAAGTAACTTTTTGGATGAGCAATGAAACGACAAATATTCAAGGTTGCCTAATATGAAGTGTTCAAATTAATTGAAATATAGAATTGCCAAAAGAACCTATATTTTGCATTAATATTGGTATTCTGCATCAAACTGTTAAGAGTACTTGTAAATCAATAATGGCGAGATTTATAAGTAGGCACAAGCAACTATTAAATACCACTAATCGTGTGACATTGACATCCTCATTGAAGTACAGGAAAACAAAAAAAAGAACAAAAGAAGTTGCATGTGCCATTTACCAAAAAATACCCTAAAAAACCCAAGATTTCCTATACTTACTATACTATCACTCCCCAACTTCAAAGTTTCCTATTGTTTGTGCAGGCCTGATGTAAGGAATTCTCGACTGCACTCCTCCCCCACATTTCCTCTGGGATTGCCTTTGAGAATGCCCATGAGCTTCCCTTTAAGAGTGCCTCTGAGAATGACCCTGATCTTCCCCCTGAGACTACCTTTGACTCTGAGATTGCCCTCCACTGTTCCTCCTTCTCGTAGCCTGATATAGGAAAAATTACAGAAAATTGACAAATCAGCTTAGAGCAGAACATAGTCACGGCAAACCAAAATAAAAAATGTAGAAAATTGACAAATGAAAAACCAAAAACAATGTCACAGCCAACCAAAACAAAAAAAAAAAGGAGAAAAATTCACAAATGTCATATCATCAACATAAAAAAAAGAAGTCAACTGCAGCAGAAAATGCAATTACACCAAACCTGTAGGTCACTCAACTTAGACTTGTAGTTTATGTGGCCATAATACACATAATACAAACCAAAATACAAAATTGTAAAAAATAAAAAATTCAATCAAGCAAAACAATACACATAAGAAAAAAAAAAAGAACCATTTGAGCGCCAAGCACAAACTAAGAGATTCTCAATCACCAAAGACAATAAAAAACACTAATTAAAATAAAAAATAACCTAAATTTGCAGTGGTTGCTGGAATTGATATGTTCTCTTGTTATGTCTCAATTGAGAGCACTGTTTGCATCTAACAATGGTTGATATGTTGCTCTTGGTCTTGGCTGGTCCTTCACCGTCTTATCTATTTTTTCTGTTTTTAGGCCTGTCCACTCTTCTCTTCCCTTCAGGTGGCTTAATCAAGCCTCGCAAAGAAAAGCCCAGAAAAAGAAATGAAGAAAAGAAAAAGAAAAAGAAGAGAAAAGAAAAGAAAAAAAAAAGAAAGAAAAAGAAAATGGAAAATGTTAAGCCATTGCCTAACATATGGAAACGTGCAAGATAAAAATCTAGGCTATAGCCTAAGGTAGAAACATATGGTTAGGAGACCACCTAAAGACCAAAATTCCAAAGCTAGGCTATTGCCAACTCATCCAATTCTTAGGGACTAGGTGATCTCCTAAGGCCCAAACAACACAAGTCAAGCAATCAGCTAAGGCCAAAATAATCACCTAGGAGATATCATACTCACAAAATTCTAAGATAGGCGATCTCTTATATAGAAAGACCCATTTAAGTGGTCACTTACACAATTTTTAAGAAACAAGTCTCTATTCAACGAATGTCAGCCATGACAACTTGTGAATTAATTATAGATAGGTCACGCCCATTTAAGCAACTTGCAGAGACAACTCATGTCCACTTGCACAACTTATATAAATTACACCATTTGCATAGCTTGCAAAGGAAAGATTCATGAACGGAGTAGCCTCCAAGCAACAAGAAATCTATAAATAGAGGAGTAGAGGAAGAGGAAAGGCAAGCTGGGGAGATCGATATAGATAGCTTAGTATAGTATAGTTTATTTTCTTTTTCTTTGTAATCACAAAGGTTAGGAGGGGAATGTTTGGTGTCACAGTTCTAAGTGCTTAAAGAGAATGCAATACTGAATCCAAATAATCTATGTTATTACTTATTATCTTTATTAAAACCTTCATATTTTATAATGATTATTATTGTTTTCTTTCCAAAATATTTTCAACAACCATTCTGTAACTCCATTCTTTTCATCTCAATAAAAGAAATGGATTGTCATTTGGTTGTCTATATTATTTTATCTAAAATAATCTAGCCATTCATAGGATGGGTTACATCTATTTTCACGCACTTTAATTTTATTTAATTTCAAGTCTTTAATTTCTGCCATTTAAATTCCTATCCTTCTTAATTTTATATTTTTAATTTACCCACAAATCACCCCTTTATCGATTTTGCCTGATAATTAAGTATTTAAAAGATTCTAGTACTCAATTCTTCTAATCCTTGTGGATATGATATTTTTATACTTCTTGCACGATCCGTTAATACTTGAAGTATAATCTCACTGCCCGTTATTAGTAGGGTGCAAATCAAAGGGTATACTTAGAATGACCTTTTAACTTCTTTGAGACATCATAAATTCAGATAATGTCAAATATATGGAATAAAAAAAAATAGAAAGTGCAGTTTCTACCTTTGTATATTAGGTTAGTTTATCCTAAGATGTTGGTTAAAAGAAACAAGTGTGTTTCACTTTACCAACCTGCTCTAATCTTCATTCCTATTCATCGATTGACAATCCTTGTCTCCATCTCTCTCCTTGATGCTATTTCCTTTATCTTCTCTCTCACTACCCTCATCTTCAATGCCATCATGAAAAACTTTACTTCATTTCCTCTAGATTGCTCTTATTCTCCATGAATCCTACTGTTTATATCAAAATGAGATAAAAATTTAAAATTAAGATGCATAATTTGAATTTAAGGTGCATTATTACAATAAATTTGTCATAATTTAAATTTAGGATGCGATTGGGAAAAAAAAATTAAAATTATGTGTTATGAGGATTAAGGTTGTTTTAAGTGCAACCGTTACAACCTGCAGAGTTTAGTGTACTTTAGCCAACTCATTCCTTAGTTTAAACTAATTCTAATATATAACGTGAGACCCTATTTAGTATATTGAATGAAATGACGTTATAAGTTAAAGTATTTGATATATGTAATTTTTTTATGTTAAAGCATTTGATGTGTCAAAGAATTTAGATGTGAATTAATGTATTTGACCATAGATTTTTATACGAAAACTAATGCAATTAAATGACCTAAATCATATAACAAAGTGTCACATTTGTAAAAGTATCGCATTTGTGGAGTTTACAAATAACAAATTTTTTTTTTCATTTTTACCTTTTGCAAATGAATAACATTAATTACTATAATTCTCAAAAATCTCTCTCTTTTGTAAATAAGTAAATATAGTCAATTTATATAATAATTTATAACAAAATGTGTCACTTTTTTTTTTTTGAAAGGAAAAATTCCAAACATGAAACCGAGCAAAACGAACAGAGGCTATTGCAAGAAGGTGAATACGCATATTCGCTTATTTTCTAAGCCATTTAACTGTAATATTAGATCTAAGAGATAAAATTGCTTTACAATAAAAGCAATTAAGTTAAACTCAGAATTATCAATACTAGAGGAGTTAACAACACTAACTAAATATTGGCAATAAGAAAAAACACATCCATTCTGAGGAAGGTTGTGTTGTACTTAAGAGAGACACTATCGAAGAGCAAGAGCTTCCACACAACACGCCGTTCTTTGAAACCTGAAATTGCACAAGTAAACCTCCCTTCTCCAGTCTCAACAACCGCTCCAAAGCGAACTAAATCCATGCCTGAGGAGACTGCAGCATCCACAGATGCTGAGAGTTGCACCAATGAGTCACTAAGCATGTGAGAACGAATCTAGATGATGTCATCACCAATAGAGGTTGAATTTGACAAATTGTGAAAGTCAAGAAAATAATTGTATGTTGCCAATTATAGTTGTAAAGGAGATAACACATTATTATTCCAAACAGCATCATTAGGAGAGCAACATAACTTCTATGCATAAATGTGACACTTCTTTGTTTATGAATGGAGTACTTAATTTGATCAAATCACCGTTGATTTCACTTTTTATTTTAATCTCATTAATTCTCTCTTTATTGATATGCCACTAAAATTAAGAGAGATAGATATAAATGCCTCTGTTTCATTTTAACGATATTTTACTTTGTTCCATTTTAATAGTTAATTTAGGATTTTGAGAGTATATTAATAAATGTTTTTTCAATTTTACCATGTTTATTAGGTGTAATTTATTTTTATTTTTATATTTACATTTATTTTTTTATTTTTTATTATTACTTTAATTGTATTTAAATTACAATTTTGACTACACACAAAACAAAAGCTTTTCATTATATCAAGGCATGAAAAAGTAAAATGAAAATTACTATTCTAATTGTGGTACTTTAATATGAGATAAAATTAATATTGATTTTATTATACAATTAAATGATAAATTTTTTATTTTATAAGGAACAATTTAGACATTCTACTATTTATTTTTAGAAAATTAATGTATTTTATTTTTTTTTAATTATTGTAAAAAGATGAAATGTAGTTATTAGAGTGGAGCAAAGGGAATAATAGTTATTTATATTTAATAGAGAAAAATAATTAGCACTTCTTAATCTTGTTCAAGTGTCATTCTTTGAGACAAAAATAACTTTAAGTAAATACTCTATAATTTGCGTGACATTGAAGAGAGAGATACATAGGGTTTGCGTTAAAATGATGAGTTGCATGGAAAATATTTAGTTTTAAACACACGTTTTGTGTAGAGCCTGGGAGAGAGAAAAGATAGGATGAATTGAAGTTTCAAAACTCTTAACTAGGATGGGTTAGTTTTAACTCTAGTCATTCTAATGGGTCCCACTTAAAATATTATTTTATTCACTTATAAAGGTTGATTTGAGTTTGGCCTGGAAATATAATAAAAGTGGAAAATTGGGGTGTCTCACGGATTAACTTAAAAATATGGTGCAATTATAACGGAATGCAAAACATGAGATGTTTTTAATGGTCTCAAATAACTTGAATGAAAGCAACACTTTTGTTTTTACTATTTAGTATTTTCATGAATATTTTCACACTTTTAGATATGAGACTACTCTTGTTTGGAGATCTATCAATGTTATTTCTCATTCTCTATGTGTTTTTCTAGAAATAGACTTAAGCATAAAGTCTATTCGGTAAAATTAATTATTTTGGTAGCAATTAACTGTTAGTTATTTAAGTAACTTAACTTTTTAAAATGCTAAACATTAAATGTTATATGAGTTAACTTCTTATAAAATGTTTTAAAAGGGTGTATTGGATCAAGGCTTTGATAGATTTTAAAAGATTTTTAAAATTTCAATAGTATTTAGTCTAAATATTTTTACGGTCTATTAAAATTTTATGGTATTCAACTCAATCTCTTACAAAATTCATAAAAATTTGATGGTATTCAATTACAACTTTTAAAAGTTCATACAAATTTGATAGTATTCAAAAAATTATTGATTTAGAAAGATTTTATAAAATTATTAGTTTCCTTAGATTTTAGAGTACTAGTTATGAATAGAGGAGTCATTCACAAAACCATACTCCAACCCTAATATTTCAAAAATCTTTTAAAGTCTAATATTGTAAGGATGTATTGGATTATGAATTTGTCATATTTTAAAATATTTTAAAATTTTAATGGTACGATCTAGATTGTTTTGAAGTCTATTAAAATTTTATAGTATTCAATTCAAACTCTTATAAAAGTTGTAAAAGTATGATGGTATTCAATTATGATTTTTGCAAACTTACCAATCAAACCAAATTAAAAATCAAATCGACTCATTTTGATTTGGTCTGATAAGCTAAATCAAGAAAAGTTCGATTGTCGATTTTTTTTATTCAAGTGGTTATCCTTAAAATTAAAATGAAATGGCAAAACTAGTCAAAATTGACTTATTCAATTTGATTCATAGAGCAAATTCAGTTTGTTCTGTTGATAAAAAATTTCAATTGGTATTTTTTTTCTCGATGCAGTTCAGTTTGAATCGAACCAACCGTTTGTTCACCCTTAACGGTCATTGTTCAGTTAGGTACGAGAAGTCTGCGATCTTCCAACTACATCACGGTTGTTCTAAGGGCGAGCGATGGGCAGCAACAATGTTGTTGCAGCCATTCACTGTCCTCGACAGTACATGTTTAACAAAGAAGAAAACGATTTTAGAGAAAATGACGTATTTTTTTGTCCGTCACTGTTTTTCAATTCAATTGACTCAAAAAATCTTTTAATTTGTTCAATTAGGTCCCGAAATTAAATTTGATTGACATGTAAAACTCATTATCATTCTATCAAAGTTAATGAAAATTTATAAAAAAAAGTCTTATAAATTTCATAAAACACTAGTTCAAATTCTAATGGAATCCGTTGAAATTTTATGAATTCTTTCAATTTTATTATACTCAATAATTTTTTTTTTTAAATGTAACAAAATCTTAATACAATACACCCTCTTAATCGAATACACCCTTGATAGAGATGGAAGTAGGTGAGTACTTGCCAATTTTATACTACATGTATAAATATCCATTTAAAATTTTACTATTCATATCCATTTTAAATTTATTTAAATTCTCATTCAATTGTTCGTATTTGAATCTATTTAAATTTTTACTACTCGTATCTATTCAAAACTCATTTAAAGTACTTCTTAAACGGATAGAATAATCACAAATCTTAAACTATCCAAATTCGAATTTATTTAAAATATATGTTTGACTAATAATAGATATGGTACCCACAAGTGCCCACTACTAAACCCATCTACCTATTTAATATAGCAAATTAGAGGGTAGTGGGTATTTAAAGATCTATACTCATACCCTACATGTATCCATACGATTAGTAATTTCATTATTTATATTCATTCCAGATCTATTTACAACTAATCATGTCCTTTTTAAATGAATCGAAGCTGAGCGGGTATCATAATATATATGTACGACTTCCACAGATATTGCTATCTTTAAAGTGTAAAATAATGTATTAATTATTAGATTAGTTTTGAATTTATTTATGTATTGAGAATTTGATATTTTCAGTTATTCAATTAGGCTTGAGAATCTTTTAATTTGTTCAATTAAGTCTTGAAATTAATTTTAATTATATATATATAAATTATTATAATTTCATCAAAATCAATCAAAATTTATAAAAAAAATCTCATCAAATTCATAAAACTCAATATAGAATTTTAGTGGAATTTATCAAAATCTTAAAAATTTTTTTAATTCTGTTGAGTCAAATTCAACCATTCTTTTAAAATCTAATATAATTTTAATCTAATACACTTCTTTTAAAGCTACCAAATGTTGTAAAAAATATAGTAGTATTTAGGGTTGTTGAACATCCCCCTAATCACTTCACTCACCTTATCATGGTTTTACTAACACGTTAGTTTTGACTCCTCTGATGTAAATGTAAATTTACTAATTTAATTTTAGTCCTCTCGAGGTCGTTTGGACTTTCACCCGTCGTCGCCGCTAACAGAAATCTGTTTGGCACCGAGAAAAAGAGAAGCTTCCCATCCCGGCAACTGTCCAAAATCCTTCCCGTTTCCCGAGAAATACAATATCTCAGGCAGCATGTAGCTACTCCAAAAATCAGAACTTGAAGGCAAAAGAGGTCAGTCAGTTCCGCACTCTTTTCCTTCTCCTTATATCTATGAGGTTTCTCCGGGAAAATTTGAAAAATAGAAAAGAAAATAAAAACGAAATCTTTGAGCTTATCAAAAGTCGTATAAGAATTTTTTTTTTTTTTTTTTTTTTTTGTATATATGCTTGATATAAGGAATGGAACTGGTGAGGTCTGTTTGGTTGCTGGTAATTTTTAGGAAATCAAATCTGGGAAACACATTTCTGTTGTTATTTAATTTACTTGACAAAACAAATAATCTTATTGTAGATACCAACTATGCTTTTCTCGGATGAGTATTGCTTCATTTGAATCTAATTTTTTGGGTATAAGTCAAAGGTTTTTTTTTTCCCCTTCTTATGGAATTTAATAATCATGCAAACTTATTTTGGACCTTTCCCTTCCGAGGAAGATTATGCCTGTGCTTTGCTTTTGTTGTAATTTTGTGAAATTGTTTTGTATTGAATTTGTACATCATAGTTGAACTTGAACCATCAAATTTTCTTTTCTTTTGTATGATTAATCTCATTTATCATTCTTTTATTCATACATTCGTACCGGGATTTATGAATTTCATTTTTTGTTCTCTATAGTTCTTTATTAATCTCAAGCGGTGTCTTCTTTATTCCGTTGATTGGAAGAAATAAAACGTTACTTCAAATATTACCATGGCTACTTCAGAAGCAGTTTTGCAAGTTCTACCTGGCAGTTTACCTCACTCTTATTGTTCCGATCCACTTTTAAACAATTGCAAGTCAGTGCTTTCCTTTAAATCCAGTGTCAACTGTAGAAATTATAGAGGTTCAGCATATCAGAAATCAAAGAATGGTTCAAAAATCTTATGGAAATATGAGAGTATCTATGCATGTCAAGGTGCAGATATCCTTTACCATTCGAAGGCTGAACGTGCCAAAAGTTTGGAATCTAGTAGATGCAAATGCCAAAAGTTTGACAGTGTTAGTGGGGTGGCTGCCGATGAAGATATACCTATATCACTTCCTATACATGGCATTGGTGTATCACATGCTCAAGGTTTGGAATTGGATGAGCAATTGAAACATAAAAGTGGAGGTGTCTCACTGAATGGTAATATGGATGGTGCTGGAACTGTTAGAGATATGTTGCAGAAGGCTAGTAGGGAATCAATTGAGGAAGAAGCATGGAATCAACTTCGTGCATCCATAGTTAATTACTGCAGTAATCCTATCGGGACCATTGCTGCCAATGATCCATCCGATGGTAGCATTCTGAATTATGACCAGGTTTTTATTCGTGACTTCATTCCTTCTGGAATAGCTTTCCTTTTGAAGGGAGAGTATGACATTGTACGAAACTTCATCCTTTACACCCTTCAGTTGCAGGTAATGTTATTTTCACTTGATTAAGTTTTGACTTCATTCCTCCTCCTTTCTTTTCTTCTTTTCTTCTTTTCTTCTGTTTTCAATATTCACAATCATTATTGTGTCAGTAGTAGCACAATTTCATGTCTCAGATGATTCTTTTGCTGACTTTTACCTTTTCTAAATTTTGGAAGCTTTAGACTCCTTTTGCTGGCATGTCATTTGATTATTAATGTATTAGGGATGATTATCCAGCAAAGTTATTCATCATAGATTTGGTTTACTTTGCTTTAGGAACATATACTAACCATGATATGAATTTCATTCACAAATACTCGTGACTTTTAGTGTTATCTTTGAATTAATGCTCAGTATCTCCCATTATCTCAACCCTTGTTGAAAGTGAGAATATAATGAATTTTACTGTTTAACTTTTGTTCAATTAGTTTCCTGAGTAATTACCCTCTTAACAGAGTTGGGAGAAAACCATGGATTGTCACAGTCCTGGTCAAGGACTGATGCCTGCTAGTTTCAAGGTGCGCAATGTTCCCCTTGATGGTGATGATTCTGCCACTGAAGACATTTTAGATCCTGACTTTGGTGAATCAGCAATTGGCCGAGTTGCACCAGTTGATTCTGGTAAGGAAAATGACCACCAGAGGCTATTTCCTCAAGAATCTTTCTGGTCATGATACCTTTAATGACAGACAATTTCCTAATGAATTATAATTTTCCTGTTAGGATTGTGGTGGATTATATTGTTGCGAGCTTATGGAAAATGTTCTGGAGATCTTTCTGTGCAAGAGAGAATCGATGTACAAACTGGGATTAAAATGATTTTAAAATTGTGTCTGGCTGATGGTTTTGATATGTTTCCAACTTTATTGGTGACAGACGGTTCTTGTATGATTGATCGTCGCATGGGAATTCATGGACACCCATTGGAAATCCAGGTTTACAATTTTTTTTAATACACTGTTTTTAATTGAGTTGAGTCCCTCATTTTTGTTTCTGCCCTTTCTTCAGCATAGATAATAGCTTTTTATACGCTATTATTTAAATGTTAAACGTTAAATATAGTTGTTCTTTCTGTTAAACTCTCTTTACTGTGTTTATTCAGGATTTTTATGCACCTTTTTCTGTTTTCTAAAGTAGTTATCAAGTTCGATGCCAGGGGTATGTCTCTGATTAGTGAAGCACTTTTTGTTCTTCGAAAGAAAGAAGAGTTATAAAAAGAAAAGGAACACGAATGGCATGTAACTAAGCATCTATAGAGAAAATAAAGGCAATTTCTACAGAATAATCCGGTATTATTTATCATCGTATTCTCTGAAAAATACATGCATTATGGTAGTAATAGTGAATGGTGTGCTGATCATCTAATAGAGGTTTGCTGTGCGAAGTTTTAGTCAGAGTTCTTATGCCTGGATTTCTTCCCAACTGAAAAATGGCATTTCCTACACTTATCAACTAATGGTCCAGAAAGAACCATTAGCTGGAAAGTTAAAATAGCGCTGTTGTATCAATTGTGAATTATGATGGTTGCTCAGATCATTTCATTATCTGGAAAAGAAACTAAATTCATCTGATATTCTTTGAGGGCCTTGTGTATATTCTAAAACAGTGATGAAATTGGGCTCGAGACCTTTTATATTGGCATCTGTTAACAAAATAAACTTTTACCCTTGTTATGAGCATTATTCTTATGGCATAATTACACCTAATACTGCATGATCTTGCAGGCACTTTTTTATTCGGCATTGCTTTGTGCACGAGAAATGCTTGCTCCTGAGGATGGATCAGCTGACCTCATTAGAGCTCTTAACAATCGGCTAGTTGCTTTATCTTTCCACATTCGGGAATACTATTGGATTGATATGAGAAAGCTTAATGAAATCTACCGTTACAAGACTGAGGAATACTCATATGATGCAGTTAATAAGTTTAACATTTACCCAGATCAGATTCCCTCCTGGTTGGTGGAATTTATGCCTAACAGAGGAGGGTATTTGATTGGGAACCTGCAGCCAGCTCATATGGACTTCCGTTTCTTTTCTCTTGGAAACTTGTGGTCAATTATAAGTAGTCTTGCAACAGTGGACCAATCACATGCCATATTGGATCTTATTGAAGCAAAATGGCCAGAATTAGTGGCAGAGATGCCATTAAAAATATGCTATCCTGCTCTTGAAGGCCAGGAGTGGCGAATTATTACAGGCAGTGACCCCAAGAACACGTAAATTCTTAACCTTGATCCTTCTGAGGCTCCTGTTATTTTGTTATCATCTTCAGGTTGTTGCTAGCTTTGTGCCATCAATCTTAAAACTTATATTTTGCTACAGTCCTTGGTCCTATCACAATGGGGGTTCTTGGCCAACTTTGCTTTGGCAGGTTAGTTTAATGTTACTGAATTTCAATTAAAAGTTTTACTGCCACCAGTTTCTTTTACCTCCAGATATAATTAACTATGTACTTTGCCTTCTTTAGAGCATCTTTCATTTGGCAAATATAAGTAGTTACAGATCATTTTGAGCTTCTGATCTTGGTATAAAGAACTGCATGCAATACATAACAAAGCTATGATACTGCACATAACATGATGTACTTGATCTCAGTGACATTTCTGTGCAATTAAGTAGAACATATTGGTGCTCAAATTTCCATACCTGTAAGCTATGTTCTTCTCATGTATGCTCATTTCAAAACTAACATAAGCATATCCATTATAGTTGTTTATAATCCTCAACATTGAAAATGTGAAAGGTTAGTCATTTTACTAGGGAAATGTCACTGAGAGAGTGAGAAGGCATTCCCTTTATATGCCCCTCTTGACCTAGTATTAAATGTCTATTTCCTGTGCTTATAATTGCACGCACACGTATAAGATTCTCTAGCCATTTCGAAATTTGTATTACTAGGTTATTCATGCAAGAGTATATGTTGTGTGATTTTCTATTCTAATAATTTTTACTGGGCTTCGTTCAGCTCACTGTGGCATGTGTAAAGATGGATAGACCACAGATTGCAGAAAAAGCTGTCAAAATTGCAGAGAGGCGAATATCTAGAGACAAGTGGCCAGAATATTATGATACCAAAAAGGCAAGATTTATTGGAAAACAGGCTCGACTATTTCAAACCTGGTCTATTGCAGGTTATCTTGTGGCAAAGCTCATCCTTGAAAAGCCAAGCGCTGCAAAGATCCTAGTTAATGAAGAGGACTCAGAACTTCTAACTACCTTTTCTTACATGATGAATGCAAACCCTAGAAAGAAGCGCAGTAGGCCCGAATTTAAGCAGCCGTTCGTAGGGGAAGATTTGCTCGTGTAGTTTTTCTAAGGTTATAGTTCCGGGAACACGAATGTGCTAATTTGTTCCATTAGCTGCAATAATGTACACTTCTTCAGTATAAATGATATCTGTGCGGAAATATAGATAGACTAGCCTTCAGCTGGCACATTTTGTGAGTATTTTGTGAATGGTTTGAGTTTTGTTGATAGAAAATTTGTATCCTGATGAAAGATTTGAATTAATCAATAAGAAGTCTTGTTTAAATTCTGGTGCATTGTGTAGAAATAAAATACACGGTGAAATCTCCTTCCCTCTATTTTTATATTGAAATGAGAAGGATATTTTTGTCTCCTAGAATTAGAAAATGGCTCTTAAAGCACTCACAGAGATAAGACAGAGGCACAAATTAATGAAGGATTCATTAATCTTGAAAATGACTACATGGATGGACCCCACAAGTTTCCATTTCTTATGCAGCAGATATATTCAAAAAGTTGTTTCATTTATATGTAGAAGAACAACACAAAATCTACAATTGAGAATTTTGCACAAGTAAAAGGAACACATCCTGTATAGTCAGTCCAGCAAGTGCCATAAACAAATCAAACTGAATCGAGTACTGTTCAATTCTATCTCAATGATCTCGGTAAAGATATTCTCGAACCAGAGCTCAATTCATTACAATTTACAGTTAAAAATTTGTCCCTTTTTGTTGATTAATCAAGCTCCACTGAAACTTTTTTAACTATTAGCTATTTTTATAATATTTAGCGTGTCGACCGATTACTTGAAAAGTTGCACAGCTTAAATCTACCCTCAAAAATGAATCACAAGTCAATTACATGAAAAGCACACTGATATCCAGTGCCGGAGTAAATATTCGATTCACTTGTTGCTGCTTCAACTTTAGTTATCATACAGTTAGATACATTGATTTGTTTTTCAATATGGACACAATTTTATCATCCAAAACATAGTTTAAAAGCATAAAATGGGCAAAACAGACGATGGCTGAAGGTTTATAATGAGAAAATCAATAATTTGACATGATCTCTTCATTACATTAATACAAGTTTGGATTAAATAGAATTCAAGTACGAATTATGAACTTTGAATGCCACTGTTCTCTGTCAAGATGCTATCCAATAATGAGTCACAGGCATCTTCAAGTAGATCCAAAACCTGTGATTAAAATATAGCATAACATGAGTATAAACATAAAGGGGGAAAGCTACTTTTTTATATATATTTAATCTTTTAAAATAAGTTATCACATATATGTATTAAAGCACTTGCTAAATTGGAACTTAGAAGGGTTGATCAGTTCTCATATAAATAGCAATCAATCAAATATTAATCCTAGCAATAATGTATCTCAATTCTCAAGTTCCACCAAACAGGATGCAAAAGGGGGTTATAGAATGATCAGTGCTCTTGTGCTCCTACACGAGGAAGTTTAAGAAGGCAAGTTCAAATATAGACCAAAAATACATTAAAAAGCAGTTCGATCTGCATTCAGACCAGTCACAGCTTGAAGGAAGTTGCAAAACAGGGTTCAGACAGGCCAAAACTTATAGAAGTCAGAGGTATGTGTAAATAAATGCACAATCTATGCATGTCCTAGAAAAAACCAAGTTTAAATCAGAGGTGACTTCTTATTTGGACAAACGACTACAAAAGTTAAAGAAATTATTTCTCAAGTGAAAACCTAAATTCCTAAACTATCTCGGTGTCTCCCAATGGCTGCACTGCCTAGTTTAGATAGGTTGAAGTAATCTCAATTCATTTGTCAGAATACATTGATATAATCAAACAATTGTGTTGCACTATTCTGAGCTAACTTGTGCCTTTACTGAGACTAAATCACATATCTAGACCAGTCTAAGGACGCATCCCAACACTTGGCCAATGTACACGGCCTAGGTTATGGCCCCCAAGATCAGTTGTTGGTCAACAAGGTTAAGGAATCACTCCTACGAACAACTTTCCTGCCAAGATCAAATCTGTGTGGACCACTCTTACATGAATTGAGACTTGCCCATAAAGTGAAAGCCATCCCATATGAGAATAGTCCATTGTGAATCTAGCAAGAATTACTCCAGTAGAACCATGAAGCCTCAATTTTTATAAACCTTATAAAAGATAATATTTATTGCATCCAACTCATGAAGCCCCAAGGACACCAAAGAAATTAAGGGTGATGGGTTATCAATGTAAGCTTATACTTGAGATATTTATACATTGCCTTTTCAAAACCCTGAGGTCCACCATAATAAGGATCTGGAACTTCAGTCTCATTGTGCTTCTTACAAAAGGAGCACATTAATTTAACCTGCAAAAACAAAATAAACATAATAGTAAAGACTTGACAAAACAAAACCACACTGAATTCATGACATACACCTCTAAAACATTTCCTAACCTTCTTGTGAGCATCATCAGGTAATGTCTCTCTAAATTTCCATCTATTAAAAGCTTCTAGTATATCCTCTGCACATAACATACATACATTTAGAAAGCCAGCATATTTCTTGCATACTTTTATTAAGGAAAGAAGCAACTATTTCAAACCAACAATTCTTGAGTATTCTGTGCATGCTTTCCTACCTCTATTTTGCTTGTCCATCGCAAGGATGATATCAAAATCCCTAAAATCAGACGGTCGAATTGGTCTTGACATTGATGTTATCTCAATCCCACGCCTCTTTGCGGCCGCCCTCATTCTTGGGTCTGCTGGGTTTCCCTTTTTTAAACAACAAAAATATTTTTTTAAAAAAAAATCAATCAAAAAAGCATTCTTCTCATAATCCACAGTCCACGTTATTGTATGATACGCTATGACCACTTATTATTATAAAGAATCCTTTACGGGAAATAACTCTTGATGAAGAGGTCCTTCACTAGCGTTTGCTTTTCCTTTAATTTTCTCAGCAGTTGAACAATACGGTTGATTTTTACAAGACACATAGACAATGGTGTCAACGGTACCCATTGTCAACCAAGAAATTTTTTTCTAAAAAGAAGAAACTAATTAATCAAAAGAATTCTTGATTATAAAGCTCCTTAACTGCCCTTTACTTTTCCGTCAATTTTCTCAGCAGCCAACCACGGATTTGATTTCCCAAAAAATTTATCCAACATTACAATAAGCAACAAACAGAAATAGATAGATAAAAATACCTCGTGATAATTAATGGTGCCAGCAGAGTCAATCTTGAATTCGGAGTCCAGGCCTTTCTTCTTGACAATGTCTGTGAAGACACCCTCGGCAGCTGGGCTTCTACATATGTTACCTAAGCATACAAAGAGGACAGAGAAAGGTTTGGCCTCTGTCTCAGTTGAAGAGGCCATGGATGAGGCTTTGATTCTCAAAGGGTAAGAGAAAGTGAGTCTCTTTATGCACAATTTTTTGTGACGATGGGAATTTAGAGAGTATTCTTGGACAAATGGGGGTCTTAAAGTGATGAGTTTGGTGCAGGTGTTATGGCAAAATTGTAAATTTAGATATGGAATTGGGAATCTGGTGTTAAGACTGCACAAGGATGATGATGTTGCCCTCGTCATCATCCCTCCTGAGAGTGCGGAGGCTCTAAGATGATAATTGCAGCTATAAAACATGGGAGCCTGGGCTCGTGTATTTCTGTTTGATAAAGAACGAACTTTTTCATTTTGGAGAGAAAACAAAAGGGTTGGGTCTCTTGGGTGTGATTGAGAATTTGAGATCCTAAAGATACCAACCTCACCTCCTCTTTTTCAATCAAATCAATCAATTTTGGATTAAGGTCCAATAGGTAATAATTTATGAAAGATACATAGAGAGTTATAATTAGTCCATAAAGACTGCATTCCACAAGTAATTTTTAGCATTGATCAAGCATTTTGATCATTTGTAACATTTTGACCTAAATGTTATTATAACTACCATGCTAACAGCTACCCACTACTAAAAAGATTAATAATTATCAAAATAATTAATTTTACCGATAAGACTCTACAGCAGAAATAGCACGGTTTCAAAAAAGCGCACCATGAGAGGAAGTCATGTTAGGTATACCTAACAGAAAATGGGATCAAAACTAGGCTGAGGAAGGTGATTTTCCAAGAAGGGATTAGTAATTCCCCTATTCAACATTTCCAACTCTAAACTAGCTTTATAGTAGTATACATATAGTATATCTCATACTGAATAAGTTGCCGCCAATTTTTAGAATTACATTTACACTATATTCTATAGATACATATCAGTTACAACAAGGATGAGAAATCTCATTTTTTAACAAAGAAAATAAAACATCTTCCTTTCCCACTCTAAAACATCTCAAACTCTGTATACTCATCTGTACTCTTAGCTTCCTTACATTTCATGTTGTCTTTGTTCTGAGAAAATGTGGTAGGCATGCCGATTCCAATATCGCAAGATTTAGGCATCTCCGGCGGGATTGCACACCGTATCAAAGCCCAATTAAGACCTTCAAAGAAAGGGTGCTGTTTGATCTCTGCAGCCCCTTTTGTAGATCCTAATCGATTTTCAGGTTCCTTTATCAACAAACCTCGAATCAAATCACGTGCCTGAAAACTAACTATTGGGCTACCTGGAAACTTGAGGCTACGTGATACCACATTAGATAATGTTTCTTCATTTCCTGAACCCTTGAAGGGTGTCCTGCCATATAATAGCTCAAACAAGAAGATCCCAAATGTCCACCAATCAACAGCACTACCATGACCTTCGCCTTTGATAATCTCTGGAGCGAGGTATTCATGAGTTCCCACAAAAGAATTAGATCGAGCATTAGTTGGCTCCACTACCAGCTGCGGAAGAGGACTGACTTGAGCAGCTAGGTCAGACTTTAACTTCCGAGATTTTGCAGCAACTGATAGAAGTCGAGGAGTGAAACAAGAAACTTGCCAGGATGGGTGAAGGCAGAAAGGGTCAATGCAGCTAGCTTCAGAGCAAGGACTTGACATCTTTTTTGCAGGCTCTGCTACCGGTGAAGATGACTGAACTAGAATTGGATTGACAGCACATCGCAATGACAAATCAAAATCTGAGAGCATTATGTGCCCATCTTCTCGGACCAGGATATTTTCAGGTTTTAAATCACGATAAACAACTCCAAGCATGTGCAAGTACTCTAATGCAAGGAGGACTTCAGCAACATAGAACCTGCAGATATGATGACATCAAAGACAAAATGACAGTAAATATAAATTACTTAAGATCAATGACAAAGCAACAATCTTCTAATATATTATTTAAAAGGGGTTTCTCTTTCACCAAAACAGTTTTGGTTGACATAATATCTATTCATCTTCTTTTCCCCCCAAACTAAAGGCAAAGAATCTACCACAACTAGCACAAAACAATTAATGCTGAAATGACAAGATAAATTGTTGCCAGAAATTCGACTCCACCTTTTGACTGTCCTCATGGAGATATTACAAGCATAGTTTGCATACAAAAAATGATATATGTGTGTATAGCAACCTATCCCGGTCAAAGAGACAGTGTTGGGAGAAAGAATATAACAATGCTTAAGGGAAGCGAAAAAACAAGTTCATGAGAAGCAGGTCTTAGTACAAAGAATAATCTGGGCAAAAATAACACCTCAAAATAGACAGGTACCTGGCTGCTTGTTCAGGGAAACTTCTGCCAGGTTGCTTTTGCCGCAACACATGTAGATCACCACCTGGACAATACTCCATAACCAAGCAAGAGAATCTATCAGACACAAAATGGGCAAATAATGTGGGGAGAAAAGGATGATCGAGCATCTGCAAAATCTCTTTTTCAGTTTCAGCCCTAGACATCTTCTTCCTGCTTGCCAAAAATTCATTGTCCATAACTTTCAGCGCAAATAGACAATTCGTACCAGTTAGCTCAGCAAGATAAACAGACCCAATATCTCCACAGCCAAGCTTCTTGATCAGCTTGAAGTGCTTCAAACCTAGGCTTCCATACTGCATCTGAACCTGACGAACGGCTTCCCACCTCAAGTCCCTAGACATATGAGGCCTATTACCACAACGGCTAGACCCACTGAGATTGCTATCTTCACTAACACTAGTGCTGCTACTATAATCACCGATGCTACTTTTTGAGCTTTGAGAGAACTCTCCCTTTTCTCTTGATCTTGATCTTTCATCAACTTTACTTAATATAGATTTAGTTCTGATACCAGAATTACTTGGACCCAATTTGCTTGAATTCGACTCCTCAATACCTGGATTGCATTCAGTACTATGATTCACAGCACTAGATGCTGAAGAAGCTTTCACTCTTTCTTCCCTTCCAGTTTCTGGAGTGAAGTCACAAGTGTCTGAATTACCAGAACTAGGATCCAGATCATGGTTGACTTTTCCACTAGAAGGATTAGAAATGCTGGGGACAGGAGCTGAATCCTGCTTTACTTTCTTCTTAACAAAGCTTTTGTTCCTGAAGATCGGCTTCATAAACCGAGGGCTACTACATACAGGACTATTCACCACACTACTTGAAGATGGCAAAGGTACAGTAGGTAAATGGTTTTTGTGCCCCTCTGGCATTGGAATTTTGGCTGAAACTTTAACTGAGGCTAAAGCTTTTTCATCCAACTCTGGAAGTTTCTCACCAGCATGATTCATAGATGAAGAATCTATAGATTTAAGTCTTTTAACTTCCGCTTTCAACATTTCACTATTAGACAGTGTATTCAAAGGAACAACTTGATCTGAAGCATTCTGATATGACAGCTCTGCCTTCTCCATTTGTGAGGAGGATTCACACATCTTCTCAGCAGAACTTGGCGTGATTCTTTCTGGTACAAGGGATACTTCCACCAAATTACCATTACTTTGATTCAGGGGGAGAACAGATCCATTCGTCTCAACTACAACTGCCCTATACAATCTTTTGATTGTTCCTGACTCTGAGGCGCTTGATGCAACTTGTGGTCGTGATAATCGCTTCATAGCAGCCATTTCTGATGCCTGAGAAATGCATAATCCCCTGAGTGCCTGCTTCAAACTCACTGGCTCAGAAATTCCTATTCCTGACATTTGTGGTGAACCAATTCTAATTGGCCTCTTCATCGCTTTCTTCCGTAAACTGTCTTTACTGCTTTCATTCGATAGACCAAGACCCTTAGCTGAAGTTCTAATGTCAATTGCTTCAAAAAGACGATTAATGTCATCCTCTATTGAATACCTATTAGCTGAATTTGGAATAGAATGCTTTCCAGCTTTCTCATCCATTTTAGAATCAAAATATAATTCTTCAGTTGATTCAACAATTTCAGAAGTACCAGGCAAAGTATCCATCACTGTGAGATTCACTATAATGCTACAGAGAACTGATATCTCTTTCCAATGTCACATTAGCCCATTCCTGAAGCAGCAATTCGAAGGTAAGGTAGCTCAGAAATCCGGAAAAATACATCTCCTTTGAAATTCTGTTCAATCATACTGATTCCCACTGTCAAATAGCCTATTAAAACCTCCTACAGGCTTCAAAATCATGCATTCAAATCCTGCCACAATTCATATGTTCTGGATAAACACAAGCAACGTGTCATAGAAAAAACAATTCAACCATAAAAACATTAAGCGATAACTTATCACACTTGTTATCCAAATTAAATTTTCATATGTAAATATTTCAAGTTTTGCATGATGTGGCATTGGAAATTCTGTTCCAATTGTGATTGAAAGGCCAAACCTTGTTTAAGGATTCAACTGAAAATAATAACCTTTTTACTGCTAGTGAAAAGTTTCAAGGTTTTCAAGGCAGCAAGTTTGATTCAAATAGAATTTCCAACTACGTAACCCATTGATCTCATCTTTCATGAATACTTTCTATCATCTGTCCACCTAATACTAATCAGACAACTACTATGTAACTCGTCCAACGTTTGGACACTTATATAACTACAGAAGTTCAAACTTCAATCATCAGCAACTTGCAACATGGTTCAGTGTCATTTCCAAAACTAATCCGAAAATATGCAACAACTATTTACAAAAATTACAAGACACCCGATCGAGTAAATGGGTAATCACATGTCTTCTCATTGGTTGCGACAAAGAAAATCGACTGATAAACTAGACAAGTGCAATATTCTTAGATGTTTGAGGTTTAGAAAATAATACTAGAAGGAAAACATATAACAACAACACTACAACATCGACATGGACCGTTATTTCAAAATTCAAACCGGCAAAGCATGATGTAATGTTAAATCAGGCTACCTATTTGATAACAATCATGTCCTGTTCCTGAGCTGATTTATACTATTATCATTACTATAAATAAATAGATAAATAAATGTTAGACAGATAATTTAAAAAAAACGTAAAATGTAATTTTTTTTCCATGTAAAATTCAAATATGGGAACGCCACAATTCCACCAACAACGAAAAAATAAATCACAGGAGCAATTAAAAATAAGCAACGCATATAAAAATTATTTAACAAGAGAAATAAAATATAATATATGAATAAAAAAAGAAGAAATGAAAAGAAGGAAATGGCAATAATTATAAACAGAGAAACAGAACAAAAGGCTAAAAAATTGAAAAGTTTAAAGAGTCGGAAATATTTCTGCTTACCTGAAACGCGATCAGAGCCGTTCATCAAACGGAAACGGAGACAATCACTGGCTGCCTGAAAGGTTGAGAGAGAGAGAGAGAGGGAGAGAGGGCGTGGTGTATGAAGATAGAAATAATTTAGGGAGAAAGAGAGGGAGAGGTGGGTGTGGTGTTAGGGCTAGGGCACGAGAGAGCCAGGTGGGAGAGTGAATGAGGAAAGAGAAAAGTTAGAAATGCAAATCACGAGAAGTGTCACTCTCTCTTTCTCTTACAGCTACTGTTCCTTTCTCTGTAATGGCGGAAAATTTAGGATAGTTTTCCTGTATTCTGTATTCCCCTGTCATTTTTCTTCTTTTTCTTTTTGTATTTTCTTCTAAAACGGTACACTATGTTCGCGGGCTGCGATTTTCTGCATCATTCCTATATCAACACACTCATTTTTATTTTTTTTTATTTTATTTTTTTAAATTAAGCAAATTTTTAAAAATTTAAAGGGAATAATTTTTTCAGAAAATTAAGCTTATTTTAACCCAGGTCCTTCAATTTATGAGATAATCACTTCACTCATTTTAAAATTATATCTTAAAATTTTTTCAATTTCGATGTTTATAAAACAAAAATGACTCAAACAAGTTTTGGACAAAAATAATAAAGAATGTGACATGACATTATTATGGATTTCACTTTTTCATACGAGGCATTTGACGTGGAAAAAAAAATTTCCAACTCAGCCTATCTCTTTTTCTCTCTCTTGATTCCTCTTTCTCTTTCTTTTTCCGTTTCTTTCTTTTCCTTCTCTCTTTCACCGTTGATTGCCCATCACCATTGATCGACAACCACATCAATCCAGCCACCAACCACGCTATCTCTCTCTCTCTCTCACGCATAAAAGCTCAACTTCTTTCAACAACGTCGCCACCTCGCTATACTCGTTACTCATTGCCAATCGATAGCCATAAGTGGCACCTCTCATTAACTCTTCGCCAGCTCTAACCTTCTCTCATCATTCTAGCTCTAGTTTCTTCTTGTCTTGCCAGTTTTGGATGCAACAATAAGGAAAAAAAGGAGAAGTGCAAGTCAGTTTTTTCGACTATATCGAAACATTCTCAGCGACACTTGTAATTAGGTAGGTTAATTACCATGTTCTTAGCATCTTTTTATGAATTGTATTGCATAAATTAAGTGATTATCATGAAATTTTTGTGAATTTAGTGCCTAGATTTTAGATTGATACAGACTGGATTTTTGTTAGAAAGAGCTATACAATGCAAAAATTGATTAAGGAATTGAGAAATTCATGAAATTTGCAAATTGATATATAGATTTTAAGTTTCTGGATATGGATTCAATCTGAGTTAAGAATATAAAAAGTTAATAAAAGAAATTATTTTTTTAAAATAGAATCTGAGAAGGAATGACTAGTTTTGGAAGGAGGAGGAAAGATAGGAAGATAGTGGTGATGGTATTTTTTGTGTTGCCTATGGAGGTTGAAGGAGCAAATTTGATGGTGTTGAAGAGGTAGTGGGGATGGTATTGCCAATGAAAAGGAGAGGGGAGACAAATTTGGGTGTTCCTAAGGACAAAATAGAAAATCCACAATTATATTCTCTTTAGAAATTCTCAAACATAAACTAAATTATTTATTACTAAATTGAAAGCCTCAAACACCTTATATTTATGTGTGCAAATAAAGAGGATTAGTTTTGAACTGGGTTGCATAAACACTTTAAAAGGTCTGCGTACCAATGTCGTACCCGTGTCGAGCATCGACACTTATAGACACATTTTGGATATTTAAAAAATATATCCTTATTAATTTTTAAATTTTATTAATTCAAACACTTCTAGGACACTTTAGGATAGGTTTTCCATGAAAACAAAATGTCGGTAGGTAATTCATGGTACAAATACATCTCCACTTCAAAAGGTAGCCTTTAAGTTGCTTGGTCAACCATCTTTTTTATCATGAAATAAAAAGAATTGGAGTACATATTCATTTATAAATTTTGTAAGAAGGAATAAATTAACTCCAAAACAAGTTGAAGATTTGATTTTTGTTCATTGTAACTTCGACTTTTATTAAGAAGAAACCCATAATATTATATTGAACAAACAAAAATTAGAATATTGCAGTGAATCAATTTGACACTTTTGACGATGTAAGAATTTTTAAAGTTGTTAATTGATCACTAGACGAGCAAATGGAGGTGATGATCTTTAATAATGATGTTATTATTGAGAATTTAATTAATGATGTTAAAATAAAAAATTAAGTATTTTTTATTTTATGTTCATGATTTATTTTGGATGGTTAGTTACATATTTTGATTTCTTAATAAATTATATTTTTTTAGTGTAACATGTCTTGAGCATGTCATATCTTATTTTTTTGAAAATTGCCCTATCCTACATCCCATGTTTAGTGTCCGAATCCATACAACTTAGGTTTAAAAAAAGCACAAATAAACTCAAATCTCATAAATAATTCTAGATATATAAATAAAGTATGGTGAAAACAATTTTAAATTTGTAAAAAAAACTTAAAAAGGATGAATAATTTCATTTTTTGATATCAAAACCTTTTCTTTATTGAACACTAAGACATCAGAAACTAAAGAACAACTAAGACAACAGAAATCAAAGTTGGAGGTAGAAGACTTCATTAATAATGCAGTCTATAAAATAAGGATATATGAGCCCCCTCATGAGCGACATAGGAAAGATCCGAAGGATAGAGTCTAACCAGATAGGTCCACTGGTCGATTCGTTGCAGAAACATGGACGAACTCCCCTATGGTTCCTTTGTTCTATTTATTAGTCTTGTTATGATTAGTTTGTTGGTTTGTTTAACAATTTGTCAGTTTTATGGCTTAGTTTAGCACTTTTAGATGATGTTAGGTTGGCTCTTGGAGCGTTTTGACCTTGTGTGGTGTGTTAGAGTTGGCACCTTAATTTATTTTTATTTTTGTTTTTGAGGAAAATATAAGGTAAAAACCACGTAATTGACTCCTTTAGTATGCCACAATGGGTAAAATGCACTAGCCTCGAATCATTATGTTCAAAAACTAAGTTTTCAGCTTCGTTGTGTATGGATAAAGAGTTTTGGGTCTAATTGAAAAGAGAAATCGATGTTTTGCATGAATGTCAGTTTGTTGATGCATGAACATACTTGTAATGCATGACAATATCTAGAATATAGTGCATTAAAAGTAAATGAATGAATAAAGATGTGTAATTTAGAGGGGAGCTTGACTCTAGCCTCGTTTATCGAGGATTCTAGGTCGTGCAACATATTTCCCTAAGTCCCGACCGGTCTGCTCGGTCGAGGGCCCACTACCTAGGATGAAATCCATAGGTATGCCTTCGTACCTCGTTTGTATGAGGATTAGGGCACACGAAGTTCTTCCATCAAGCATGATTATAGGGTACTAAGGATGCCACTCTTAGAGTGGACTTACAGGTGTGTCGGCTGATTCCGGGCTTAGTTTGAAAGTCGATTTTGTCATTTTTTCGGACGGACCGGGCTTAAAGCATGCATAATGCAAGATGGACTAGGCCTAACAGTTGATAAGGTGCTAGATGGATTGAGCTTAATTGACAAAGATTTGAGTTTAGTGATTATACCCTCATGCTTGTGATGCGCTCGGATTGGAGCTCCACGATTATTGTCAACCAAAGAGGTTGAGTCTTATATAATATTATTAAATGATAAATTTTTAATTAATCGCTAGATTAATTAATAATGATCAACTAATGAGTAGCTTTGGCTTAAGGAAGGTCAAAGTGTGATTAAAAGTTGAAAGGATCAACTTTTGAGAGCCAAGTTAAGTTTTAAACTCAACTAAGAAAGAAGAGCAAAGTTGGAATTTTTGGTCGTAGAATCATAAAAGTGAGGGTGGAGTCACTGATGCATGAGAAGCGCTTGATTAAGCAACAAGAGGTAGGTGAACGAGGGAGGAGTGCCATATTTATAGGCAAGGAGGTGGATGAGCCAGGCCTGATCGTGCCAGGCACCTCTAGATCTACGTCGGTTACCTCTTTATTAGTGCCAATCAGGTACCCTGGTGGTTGCCAAATCGACACCGACATTGGGGTAATTAGCACTGGTGTTATGGTGGTAGGCGCTGATCTTGGCTAATTACCAAAATGCCCCTACCTCTTGATTTTAAGGCTTTTGAGGCTTTCAAGAGTTCGTTTGAGGCCTAAATGATATTTGATCGAGTTGATTCTCATGTTGTTGGTATCTTAATGGAATTTTCTAGAGCCCGATGCTGAAATCATTGTTAACAGTTTGCCTTCTCCGAGAGATCAGAGTTGATTGAGGCCCATTTTATCAGATTTCGATTTCAGCACTTCTAAATGTAAACTTGATCTGAAAATGATACCTGGAGGTTCGTGGGGATGTTTGGAACATCCTGTGTAAGTTTTTTCTGACTATGAGAAAATTTTTCTAAAGGTGATTTGGTCCGTCTGATTTTAAGGGTCCTTTCTGTAATTATCTATCAAATAAAAAGGTGTGGCTGGATCTGAAATCTTATCACAGACATTGACTATGACCATGAATTGATCTGAGTTCGGATGAGTCTCAAAACGTTTGATATACCGAGCAGAGGCAACTTGGTCATCCTCCAACTTTTATAAATAGGGGAGAGGGTGGTGAAGGCTCATTTGCAGTAACTCTCTCATTCTATTATTCTCTCTCTAAAAGGTCATTTCATGAAGTTCTATGAAGATGGATCAGCAGCCTAGGCGCGCACCTCTGGGTACGAGTGCTGCTCTAGGCTTCATCCTAAATGATCTAGCCTCTCATATTTCAATTATCAGGCAGAGCATGATATTTATCTAATTAACCCATAAAACTTCACTTTTTACAGTCTTGTCCCTAATTGCATGCCTAATAGATTCTAGGTCAAATTTGATTCACTGACTATTGCATGTGACCCATAGAAGCATAGGGTATTAGGATGCTGCTTTTGATCATGTTGTTAGAAACTCCAATTTGGTCTTTGAATTTTTAAGAAATTGCGCTTTTCCCCTAAAACCTGCTATGATTAAATTTTAGGTCTGATTTTATCTCTAATTGAAGACATAGCCCCCTTAGATCCTATAGGTAGTCTTGGTCAGAGTTCAGTTGTAATTTACCATTTGGTCCTTTATTATTGAGGAAATTACCATTTTGCCTTTATTGCTTGTTTTGGCTCTGATTGGGGCCCTAACCTCCTGTGACCTTGCAAATGGTCCTGAGAGGAGTCTTATGGGTTTGAGAACCCTAGTGCAAGATGTAGTTGGCTTGAAAATCCTGTTTTAAGTCTGAATACTTCTGGAATTTGGTTGAGAATCCTGTTGATTGTTTGATTACCTCTATAATCGGTTTGAAAACCCTGTTAATGGTCTGAATACCTTGTAGTTGGTTTGAAAACCTTACTCTCAGTCTAGATACTCTATACTTGGCCTAAAAACCCTATTAATTATTTGATTACTTTTGTAATTGGTCTGAAAACCTTGTTTCAAGTCGGATTACCTCCGTAATTGGTTTGAAAACCTAGTTAATGGTCCAGTCTTAGTCTAAAAATCCTATTTTGTGCCTAATTACCTTTGATATTAGTCTAAATACCTTGTAGTTGGTTTGAAAATCCTTTTTTGAGTTTAAAAACTTTGTAGCTCGTCTGAAAACCCTCTTACTTGTCTAGAATTAGTCTGAAAACCATTTTTAAAGCTTGATTACTTTTATAGTTGGTCTAAATGCCGTGGTTTGAGTCTGAATACTCTGTAATTAGTCTGAATATCCTGGTTTGAGCCTAAAAACTCTACAGACGGTTTGAAAACCCTCTTGCTTATTTGCAATTAGTCTCAAAACCCTTTTTTGAGTTTGGATACTCTGTGATTAGCCTACTTGCTTCCTGTCTTCATGTACGATTTGTTAGTTCTGTGATTAGCCCATTTGCTTCCTGTCAATTTGGTAGAACGCTGGTCGGATACCACAAACATATTCCATATGCCAATTTGAAAGTGGCAAACGACTCCCTTTGAGTTTGCAACGGGGATTCATTCTGATCCTCGCCCGATGGATGTGGATCATTCCTTACTCAGGCCTGATTGCGTGGCTAATTCGCTAGGATTTGTGTTGGAGCTTGATGCTGATGACTCATATCGGCGTACTGTATTATGTGAGCAAGTCTTTGATTTGTGTTGCGCTGATGAGGGCGAGGTTAATACCGACCAGTTGGCTCGTGCTTCCATCTTAATGATTTTAGCCTATATGAATGCGCATGATTGGGCTGATCATATAGATCTTGGTTTCATCTAGTCCCTGGGGGACTTAGACAAGATAAGGGAGTATGACTAGGGTGGAGCCTTTATGGCTATAATGTACTAGGATATGAATGTGTACAGCTTTGGAGATTGGACTGGTTTAGGTGGCACTGCAGCCATATAGGAGGTAAGTCATCTAAACTGTCACTTTCTTGGAGCTATTCTTCTTTACTCTTTCCTCTTTAACCATTTATTTTGCAAGCATGGGCTTACCTGTGTTTCCTTTTCATTACTTCAATTCTGAACTAGAGAGGCTCTTGTGAGGGCCGATTTAAGCCAAATTTTATAAAGAAGCATAACCGGATTAACCATCATGCCTTGAGAAAGAGACTTAATGATCTGACTATTACTCAGGTTAGTATTAATTTAACTCTTAGTTAGTCATATTTTTCATTACCATTCTGATCTTGTTTATCCTTCACAGGCGATGAGATACATGTTTTGGTGATTTCTGTAGGCCTCTTTGCAGGGGTCATTATCGCGTGCTTAGGAGCTTTCTCATACCCAGCTCTTGCTAAGATGTGGAGTCATATGATGCTAATACCTTGGTGAGAGGGTCTCCCACCACTTGATGAGTGTGTTTTGGATTCTTACTCCTCCTCCAAAGGATATGCTAGGTGGCATTGGGATAGTAGATCATGAGGCCAAGGCTGATAAGGAGCCCAATGATCCTTTTCTTAGTTCAGAGGGTATTATCAGGTACCCATTCTCGAGGGTCTGCTTCTTCTCAGATATGGACCACATCGACGGATCATGCAGAGGCTACCATGGATTATGATATGGATCTTGATGTGTGTTTCGATCTCCTTGATAGTATAAAGGTTGGTTTTGGTCCTACTAGGAGGGCTATTCCTTTATCGCGGGCCTCTGCTACTACATGGACTTCCTCTATTGGCCCTATTCCCCCTTCAGCTACCAGGGCTTCCTTAATTAGTTAGCTCCATATCCACCTTACACCAGTGTTTTAGAGTAAAGTCAGCTTCATCACTCATGAGCATACAAGGACCTTTCGGCTTTCGATGGCTATTCCCGAGGCTTGGCCTGATTTTTCTATAGATCAACTAGTAAGTTTTTAGATTACTGCTCTCTTTTTTATCAATTTTGAAATGATTATCCACTAACTTGGTTAGTCTTTTCTATTTTATATGCCCCTCCTCGCTAGAATGAGGGAATATCTATCGCCATCGACCGCTTCTGAGTTGCACTATCAAAGTCACTCACTCGAGAGCGCTACACTAATTAGGAACTAAAGGAAGCAAAGGTAGAGAGATCAAGGAAGCGTCGTTGACTCTTCCACTTTTCCTTTTCCTATTCTGGGACTCGAGATAGTTGTAGGCTCTGGTAGCCACTTTTGATATGTATAGGTTAGGTGCTGCCCAATTTAGGCACCAAATGTATTTATTATTGGATTTGGTATCCCTTTATATATTTATCAGATCTTCTATTTTGCCCCTGCATGTTTATTTTGCTCATCTGTTGTGTCTGTACTGATTGCTTGTAACATGACTATTGCATTGATTGCTTGTTCTATTTCACTTGGTGCTAATAGCCCTATTATGAATGTCCTGACGCTGACCGCCTTGTTCTTGGCACTGATTGCCCTGTTTATGATTGGTTGCATTGATTGCCTGTTTAGGGTATTTGCTCTAATTGCCTACTCATCAATATTGCACTAGTTGTTTGTTCTTGGTTCTGATTTCTTGTTTTAGGTTCGCCTTGGCGCTGATTGCCCTATTTTGCTAAATCGGCATTGAGCGCCTTGTTTTGAAAGTCTATGCACTGATTGCCCTATTTGTGTTTGATTGCACTGGCTGCCTATTCTTAGCACTAATTGCCTGTTCTAGGTTTGCTTTGGCACTGATTGCCCTATTTTGCTGAATTGGCACTTGTCGCCTTATTTTTGACAACGATCGCCCCCTTTGTTGGATTATCTTGGCGCTGATCTCTTGGCACTGATTACCCTATTTGTGTTTGGTTGCACTGGCTACCTATTTTGGAGTGGCTGCACTAAATGCCTATTCTTAGTGATTGCATTAGTTTTTTTACCTTGGCACTAATTGCCCTGTTATGGATGATCAGCATTGAATGCCATTTTTAATTTTTTTTTATAGCGGCTGCCCTGTTTATTTTGGCTTTTGTAAGGATTGTCCTGATTTCCTTTGATTATTGACATGAGAGTCATGGTTAGTACATAAAATAATATGCATGTAGTGAATGTGGTGACCAATTTTGAACTGGCTCAAGCTTCTGACTTAGGTTTTGGGCTTTTAGGAAAAGGCTAGGTGTTGAAGGTAGGTTCAACTGGATCTATATGATGGGTAGGATAGTTTGCATATGAGTGCTTATCTTTCAGATCCTGGTGTAATGTTTGATTTCAGTTCAAGTAAGGCTGGCCACAAAGGTGGGCACAATTAAGCTTGTGTTATCTTAGAAATGGGTATAACTGGGTCTATTTGATGGGTAGGATGGCTTTCACATGGGTGCCTATTTTTCATATTCTGGTGTAAGGTCTTATTTTGATTTGGGTAATCAAATTGAAACTAGTTGAGGTTTCTAATATGGAAGGCATGCTTTTAAAATAGGATAGATGTTGAAGGTAGGTACAACTGGATCTGTCTGATCTTAGAAATGGGTACAGTTGGGACTATCTAATGGGTACAACTGGGTCTATTTGGTAGTTACAACTGAATCTGTCTAGTGGGTATAGCTGGGTCTATCTAGTAGCTACAGCTAGGTCTATTTGATGGGTACTTCTAGGTCTGTTTAGTGAGAACAATTAGGTTTGTCTGATGGTTAAAATAGTTTGCACGTGGGTGCCTATCTTTTAGATTCTAGTACAAGGTTTAGTTTTGCATTAGGTGACCATTTCTGAAAGGATGGAGGTGATTTCAAGAAAGACTAGGTATTGAAGATGGGTACAGCTAAGTCTACCTGAGCCTCCAATTGAGTAGGATAATTTGCACATAAGTGTTTCTCTTCTAGATTCTATTGCAAGGTTTGGTTTTGCATTAGGTGGCCATGTCTGAATTTGCTTGAGCTTCTGAGTGGATTGACTTGCTTTCAGGGAGGCCAAAGAATTAAAGATAGGTACACTTGAGTCTGTCTGATCTTTGGATGGGTTTGCATGTGAAAGCATGTGGTTGGATGCAAGGTCCAGTTTTCCTTCATGTAGCCATTTCTGAATTGGCTTTAGGTGTCTTGTTCGATTAGTGTGCTTTTAGAGAGGCAAGGAATTGAAGATAGGTACAATTGTGTCTGTCTGATCTTTGGACAGGTTTGTGTGTGAATGCATGTTTTTCAAGTTCTGGTGCAAGGCCTGATCATGTGTTTTCTTTTTTAGAGAAGGCTAGATTTTGAAGTATAGAGACCCTGCAAGAGGCCATAGCGCAAGTGTGACTTAGGGGATTGAGGGTAGATGCAAGGAAACATCAAAGACAGTTCCCAACCTTATTGTGTTCGAAGACTCAGACGACTCAGAAGACTTTAGAGACATGCATTCAAGGTGATGTAGAAAGGTTTCCTAGAACTATAGTCCATTTTAACTTTTGTGTTTGTACCGATGTCTGACATTGGATCTTGATTGGAAGTGGATGGTTCAGCTAGCATCTCTATAGGGCTCTAGACATGTATTCTGACTTATGCCATATAAGGATGAACACTCAACACTAGGTAATGACGGGAGGTAGATGAAAAATGCCTAGATGACAGTGCTTTCGTGACTTTCTTTTTTATGGTTTATACTACTTTAGAGACATGTAAGAGAGAAATCATTTTGACACATTTTATGGAAGGACACTTAGTTTAGCCTTTATGAGATTGTTGTTTTATGCTTTAATTTTTTCCTAAGCCGTCCATTTAGGTTTTTGACTTAGCAGGCTGCTCTAACTTTTACCTAATGTAGGTTTTCGACGTAGCAACCCTTTGATTTTTCCTAAGGCACTTGCCCTCACAGGTTTTCAACTTAGCTCATTTTGTTTTGATTTTTGATTTTTTCGATTGATTTTTTTTTCATTGGTATAGAAGATTTAGCATTTTCGCGAGAAGAAGACCAAAATGTATTTTTATTATTGTTGTGACTGCACTCATAGGCTGAGCTACCTACATATCCCGCACTTTAGAAATATATTTTCGAGAGTCAGGTCATCGTAGTTTTGCTTAACAGTGATATATGGGGGCAATATTTCTGGTGCTAATGCCTAAATACATTCACACAAAGTACCTCTTTGGCTAATCCAAATCATGAGGGTTTGTAAATTCATTATCATTTATATCTGACGAGATGACAAGGCCTTCGAAGAGAATCTTCCTTTGGATATGGAGGGATTGCTCGGTTTGGCTTGATTTTGCCTTAAGGACCGTGTACAAGAATTTTGGTCTTCTTGAGTACAAGATACCCTACTCACAGTCTTAGACCCTTTTGTTAAAGTACCAAGTTATTCTTCATTTGATAACTCATATTCCAATTGAGGGCTTTAAGTCTTCTTTTTAACTGGCCATGGCACTTTTGAGGCTATTCTTTCTTGGGTGACCAACTTTCTTCTTGTCGACATAGGGTGCTGTTTCCATCCCATGGGTCAAGGGAGCAGGCATTACCCTGATTGGCATTTTGATGGAGGTCCTTTGTCCTTAATTCTCAAAGAGTTCTCTAACTTCTGTTCTTAGAGTTTTCTTCTTGATTGGCTTGATTTGTCCATAGGTGGGAGCAATTTTCGTACGTACTCCAATATGAAACAATCTAGATATTGTCTAATGAGCTCTGTCAGTCCCATAATTACCATAATGAACAAATGTATGCTGGTTTCAAATTCAGTACCAATATTTATTTTTTTTATTTTTTTATTTTTTTATTTTCATTAGAAATCTCACTCAGGCTAGAGAAAGTGGTAATAAGGAAAGTGACATTTTTATTATAAATAAAAGAGCCCTAAATGGTATCTACATCAGGTTTGATAGAAAAGACCGTTATAGTCTGATAAAAAGACAAAGAAAGACATAGACTCTAAAGAACTAGACTTTGACTCACTTTCAGTTTGTGACTCAGACTCAGACTTAGATTCAATGCATACTAGGGGCTGCTCTATGGCCTCTTCCAAGGACCAGTTTTGAATAGGTGCTTGGTTTGATGGGGTTTATTTTCATCTAGGGAGACAAAAGAGATTTTAAGTTTGCTTTGGTCAAGTTTAAGGCATGCAACTTGGAGAAAATAATTTGACGGTGCTTAGGTCAGATTTGAGGCTTTGGGTCAAAGGAAAGTGCTTGGCTAAGGACCTTTTCTATCTCTTGAGTTGAGGTTGAGGAGTGAAGTTTGTGCTAGTGTTCGGTCTAGGTTGGATGGGAGGGAATCAGCCACTCTCCAAAAGGTCTTGTATATTATTTCTCAAGGCTCTACATGTGTTAGTATGATGCCTTAGCCCTAATGGAATGCGCACTAAGCATTGACATTATACCCTTTAGGTAGGACTCTAGGCGATGCTCTCACTGCAAAAGGCTCAATGAGGTTGTCGTTAAGAGCTTTTTAGTTGAAGATAGACAATGGTGCTCCTAAGTTAGCACAATAGTGAGCTAATCTTGAAGCAGGAGGAAGAGCTTCACCACTCTACTTCTCAAGGGATGAGGGAGACGGTTCTATAGGTCTTTGTCCCATGGTTTGAAGATTATGACAAGCAAGACCCATTCTATATTACGGTGGTGTTGTGGGTTGAGGCGATCTTCTCCTGACCCCAGATTTCTGCTTGGGGGTGGAGAAAGAGCTTGTAATGGTTCTTTCAAGTTATGATTCAGCATTTGGAAAGCTATGCCACTCCATCTTGTGAAGAATGAAGGGGAGGATTGTCTATGGTCTTTCTTTAAAATTAGAGGTAGAGGGGTAAAAATATTGGAAGTGGTAGCAACTTCGGGATTTGGGTCATTAGCAGTCAGATTGCCAACATCTTGGATTGGGGGGATTTGGTGGAGTTTATTCTCATCAGGCCCCATGTTCTGATTTAGAGATGGAAGAGAGTTTTATGGTGGATCATATTGGATAGTGCTTAATGTGGCCCTTACTTCCTCCAGGATGGTTTCTTTCTAAGTTGTCATGGCAGCTTGAAGCTTATTTTGTTATTCAGTGAGCAAGTGCAAAAAGTGGCTTTTTTGCTCTTAGAACATGTCAATGATCATCTGTTTTAGTTCTATAGTGGGATTAGCAACCATACTCTGTTTTCTAAAAGAAACAACTAAAAGGAGAGGTTAGTGCTTACTTAGATTAGGTTTAAAGCATTCCATGATATTTGGGTTGGCATTAATTTTTTTTATTTTTAAAATTTGAGATGCTTAAGTCTGGTTTAAGGCTCTTGATAATTCTAGGCCGCTCAGTTCAGATTTGAGGATCCTTGTGGAATTAGGTTGGTCTTTGATATTTGAAGTGCACTCAAATCAGATTTGAGGTTTTTGGGAGTCTAATAATGCTCATGATAGGATCAAGACTTGAAGTGTATTGAGGTCAGTTTTGAGATTTGGAGTGCGCTCAGGTCAAATTTAAAGTTTTTAGGAGCCAGGTCATGATAGGATAAAGGCTTGAAGTGTACTCAGGTTAGCTTTGAGATTTTAAGAATTTGGATGGCAATGCTCTAATCAGTAGTTGAGGCTTTTGATTAGGGCATTGCCCAAGTTTAGGTGCTTAGGTCGATTTTAACACTTTTTGGTAGCTTTGGTCAATTTTGAGGCTTTTTAGTGGCTCAGATCAGGTTTCGAACTTCGGTGATAGGCGAAAATAATACACGAGCCAAGATTTGAAGGCATGACTCGAGCATTGCCCCCAGTTTGGAAAATAGGGGTGCTTAGATCTGATTTAAGACTTTCTGCTAATTTGAGGTGCTCAGGTCAGGTTTGAGGCTCTAAGGATAATCTGAGGGTGTTTAGGTCAAGTTTGAGGCTTTTGGATAGTGTGAGGTGCTCAAGTTAGGTTTAAGGCTTTTGGATAAACTAAGGTGCTCAAGTCAGGTTTGAGGCTTTTAGTAGGAGGAAACGATGCACGAGCCAAGATTTTGAGGGCATGACTCGAGCATTGCCTCTGATTTTAGGGAAATAGAGGTGCTCAGGTTAGGTTTTGAAGCTTTGGTAAATCAAAGGAAGCAATGCATGAGCCAAGATTTGATGGTATGACTCAGGCATTGCCCCTAATTTGAGGAATAAGGTTGCTCAGGTCAGGTTTTAAGGCTTTTAGATAATCTGAGGTGCTTAGGTTAGGTTTGAGGCTTTTGGATAATTTGGGGTGCTCATGTCAGTTTTGAGGATTTTGGTAATCTGAGGTGTTCAAGTCAGGTTTGAGGCTTTTGGTAATCTGAGGTGCTCAGGTCAAGTTTGAGGCTTTTGGATAATCTAAGGTGCTCAGGTCAGGTTTAAGGCTTTTAGATAGTCTGAGGTGCTTAGGTCAAGTTTGAGGCTTTTGGATAATCTAAGGTGCTCAGGTTAGGTTTAAGGCTTTTAGATAGTCTGAGGTTCTTAGGTCAAGTTTGAGGCTTTTGGTAGGAGAAAGTGATGCCCGAGCCAAGATTTTGAGGGCATTAATCGGGTATTACCCCAGGTTTTAGGAAGTGGGGATGCTTATGTCAGGTTTTGAGGCTTTGGTAAATCAGTGAAAGTAATGCAAAAGCCAAGATTTGATGGCATGACTCGGGCATTGCCCCCAGTTTGAGGAATTGGGGTGCTTAGGTCAAGTTTTAATGCTTTTGAATAATTTGAGGTGCTCAAGTCAGGTTTAAAACTTTTGGATAATCTGGGGTACTCAGGTCAAGTTTGAGGCTTTGGTAATTTGAGGTGCTCTGGCCAAGTTTGAGGTTTTGGTAATCTGAAATGCTCAAGTCAGGTTTTGAGGCTTTGGATAGTTTGAGGTGCTCAAGTCAAGTTTGTGGCTTTTGGATAATCTGGGGTGCTTAGGTTAGGTTTGAGGCTTTGGTAATCTGAGGTGCTCAGTCAGGTTTGAGGCTTTTGGTAATCTGAGACACTCAAGATCAAGTTTGAGGCTTTTGATAATTTGAGGTGCTTAGGTTAGGTTTTGAGGCTTTGGATAGAGATTGGTGTTTTAGATTACCACTGGATTGGTGTTTGGGAAATTGCCACTAGATTGGTGTATCAGTTTGACCATTGGTTAGTGTTTGGGTTTACCATTGGATTGGTGTGTAGGTTTACCATTAGTTGGTGTTTGGGTTTACCATTGGTTGGTATTTAGTTTGACCACTGGTTAGTGTATAGATTTACCATAGGATTAGTATTTGGGGGATTACCACTAGATTGGTGTATAGGTTAGACCACTAGTTGGTGTTTAGGTTTACCACTGGTCAGTGTTTAGTTTGACCATTGGTTGGTGTATAGGTTTGCCGCTTGATTGGTGTTTAGGTTTACCATTGGATGGTGTATAAGTTGACCACTAGTTATTGTTTAAGTTAACCACTGGATTAGTGTTTGAATCTTGGTCTATAATATGTGATCTTTGAGTACATGAATGTTATGCTAGAAATGGTTTCATGATGTAAGGTGCATATAATCCTAAGGATTGGATCTAGAATCATTATATGCTTTTAGTGGATTGGTTTAAGGTTCCCATCCTCTAGAGTTGGTATATATCTCGTCATTTGATTATGTCATATCAAATGGAACGATTAGTACGATAAACCCTCTACCCTACCATAAGGAACGGAGGTGCAATAGATGAGTGAGCAGCTTTCTCGACTCGAGACACCTCTAAGGAAGAGTGCCCCTAACTAATAATAGCAACTCGATTTGCTTAATTCCAATGATGGGAAAGGATTCCAAATGATGCATCTGAATGTATGCAAAGTGACTTTCAACTAAAACTAAACTAGAGATTTAGAGATTAATCAGTAATCGTCTTACTATATTTTTTAGTTAGAAAAAAATGTTTGAATCCCTAATGGAGTCACCAGTCTGTGATCCCCTTTCCAAGCGGCATGGGAAAGATCCGAAGGACGAAGTCTAACTACACGAGCCCATTAGCCGGTTCATCATAGAAATTGAGAGGAGCTCCCCTACGGTTCCTTTATTCTATTTATTAGTCCTATTATGACTAGTTTGTTTGTCTGTTTCTCAGTTTGTCAACTTTATAGCTCAGTTTGTCAACTTTATAGCTCAGTTTATCACTTTTAGGTGATGTCAAGTTGACTCATTGAGCATTTTGACCGTATATGGTGTGTTAGAGTTGCCACCTTAATTTATTTTTATTTTCAGAGAAAATATGAGGTAAAAATCCTGTGATTGACTCCTTTAGTGTGCCGCAATGGGTAAAATGCTCTAGCCTCAAATCATTGGATTTAAGAACTAGGTTTTTAGTCTCAGTGCATATGGATCAAGAGTTTTGGGTCTAATTGCAAATTGAAATCTATGTTTTGCATAAATGTCAATTTATCGATGTATGAACATACTCATAATGCATGACAATATCTCGAATATAGTGCATTAAAAGTAAATAAAAGAATAAAGGTATGTAATTCGGAGGGAAACTCGACTCTAGTCTCATTTATCGAGGATTTTAGATCGTGTAACAGATTTTCCTAAGTTCGAATTAGTCTGTTTGGTCAGGGGTCTACTACCTAGGCTGACATCTATAGATAAGCCTTCGTACTTTGTTTGTATCAGGATTAGGGCGCACAAAATTCTACCATTGATCATAATGGTAGGGCACTGAGGATGCCACTCTTAGAATGGGCTTGTAGGTAAACCGATTGATTCCGAGCTTAATTTGAAAGCTGGTTTTGTCATTTTGCCAGATGGACCAAGCTTAAAGCATGTATAATGCCGAATGGACCGAGCCTAGCAGTTGATAAGCTGCCAGATGGATCGAATTTAATTAATAAAGGTATGGGTTTAGTGATTATACCCTCGTGCTTATGACGCCTCTGGATTAGAGCTCGATGATTGTTGTCGACCAAAGAGGCCAAGTCTTCCTCCAGTATAAACTAAGGTAGGACGCGAGGATCCACATTATAGTCTTATATAATATTATTAAGTGACGAATTATTAATTAATCACTAGATTAATTAATAATAAATCAACTAATTAGTAGTTTTGGTCTAAGGAAGGTCAAAGTGTGATTGAAAGTGAAAAAGATTGATTTTTGAGAGCCATGTCAGGCTTTAAACTCAACTAAGGAAGAAATGCAAAGTCAAACTTTATGATCGTTGAATTGTAAAAGTGAGAGTGAGAGCCATTGATGTTTGAGAGCCATCAAACAATAAGAGGGGGGGGGGGGGGGGTGGGTGTTGTTTCTGTAATATTTATAAGCAAGGAGGTGGCTGAGGGCAAGCCTAATCGATGTTGGTTACCTCTTTATCGATATCGATCAGGTGCCTAGGTGGTGGCCAAATCAGTACCGGCACTGGAGCGAATGACATTGTCGTAATGATAGTTGGCTGATTACCAAAATGCCCGTGCCCGTTGATTTATGGGCTTTTGGGCTCCGGGAGTCCATTCGAGGCCAAATGACGTCCAATTGAGCTGATTCTCATGCTGTTGTAACCGTAGTGGAATTTTTTAAAGCTCGATGCTGAAATCATGATCAATAAGATAGTCCTCCCAAATCACACCTAATTGGCTATATACTGAACCCTTTATAAATACTAGTCTTTTTTATGACGTGCATTGCACGTTGACAATACTCGTTATATTTTCATTTATATACCCTTTTAATTTATCATCTATATAATATTAAAGCATAACTTTTTATTTAGATTAAAATAAATATAATTAGTTACTTATATTATATTTTATCGTATAAACTACTTGCAATACTATTTTTTATATACTTGATTCTAATATAATGAAGTGGTTCCAAAATAAAGTTTAATCCAATCTCTATATCTGATCATTTAATCTCTAATTTATAAATATAAATTCTTAAAATCCTGATTGGTGCTAAAAAAAAGTTCAAGTCATCACTCAATCCCGACCCTTGCCATCTATATCTATATATAACTATAATGAAAAATAATAATAATTTTTTTCACTGGTAAATAAAAGAAAAGAAATGAGAAAATGATTTGAATTAATAATGGTACTTATTTTGTCTATAATAATAGCATTACTTACCCAACACGTTAGAGAAATAAATATATAAACACACACACACAAACTCTTAAACTCAAAACAAATTTTCAATTTCATAAACACGATTTTCTTTCAAATCAAACATATTTAGGATATAGAAAAAAAATATCAAAAAAATTAAAAATATTTAATCAGGAGGTCATCTACTTATTACAATGGAGATATAAATATCTTACTAAATTAAAATGATAGTGGCTACAAATTAATTCAATAAAGAAAAAAAATAACAAATAATAAATTTTTATTAAGAATAAATTATTTTAAGGACTCAACATATAATAAAAAAAAATTATATTAAAAAGTTATCAATTTGAATTTCAAAAATAACCTTGAAAATACTATAATTTAACTAAATTTGATTTTGATGAAAAAAAATAAAGTCAAGTCAATAAATGAAAATTACAAAGCAAATCATGTTAGATCCAATATTGTTTGGTTAATGAGTTTATTCAAGTATGTGATTTCCCTATTATTCTAAGTTGTAAATTTAAAATAAATTAATTAATTAATTAAGTAATAAAAAAATTACATAATAGAAACATCATATCCTCTCCAAGTAAACCCATAATTTTTCCTACAATCGTGTAAAGAAAAAGAAAAAAAATACTTTTTTTCTTTTTTTATTATATGTTTATTATTTAAAAAATAATTTTTAGAAATTATATCTAATCAAATAATAAAATGTGATTTTCTTTTCGTCTTAATCAAAAGTATCCAGCTAGCTCTATACATGGGATTGAACCACTGACCTCACCAAGAGGGAAGAATGTCAAATACTCATCCAAATACTCGTTGGTATAAATAATAATTTTTAAATTGACTACAGCTAACGCTATTTTAAAATATTATAAATTTTATTGAGAGCGATATAGAGAATCTCATTATTTCCTTTTTTATTCGTACATTTATATGTAGTAATAGTCTTTTTTAATGACTTGTCTTACATGTTAACTAAGCTCCTTATATATTTATACTCTTTTAATTTTTTTTATTTATAAAATATTAAAATAATTTTTTTTAAATTAAAATAAAATACAATTACTTAATTTGTATTGAATTTTATCATACAGGTCATTTGTAATGCTATTTCTTATATACTTAATTCTATTTTATTTATTATGGAACGGTCTCAAAATAAAATTAACTAAATCCCTATATCTAATCCATTAGTTCCTAATTTAGAAATGTAAATTCTTAAAACCTTAATAAATTAAAAAAATAAAGTCATTATTCAATATTCACCTTCCTATCATGAATTCCAAATTAATATTTATGTACAACTATAATAAAAAATAATATTTTATTATTTGGTAACGAAAAAAAATAAACAGATTATCTATTTAGATAATGGTAATTACTTTGATTATAATGACAATATTACTTATCCAATGCATTAGAGAAAAGAATGCATGTACAGACACATAAATTCTTAAAAGTTCAAAAAGTGATAAAAATAAAAATATGTAGTTGTTATTTTTTCCAATTTTGTAAACACAATTTTTTTCAGTTAAACGGATTTAGAATATAGTAAAAAAATATTAAAAATATTTTATCATTAAAATATCATCTATTTATTATAAGAGAGATAAATATCTTACTATATTAAAGTGATAGTAGTTATAAATTAATTCAGTAATAAAAAAATAAAAAAATTATTATTAAAAATATAACTCTTTTCGGAACTCAACATAACAAGAAAAATCATAAATATTCAAATATCAACCCCTTCTTTAACCGAAACTTTGATATTGATAGTGAAAAAAAAATATTATAGCCAAGTTAATAAATGCAACAAATATGCTAGAATCCAACTTTATTAATCTAAGTTATAAATTCAAAATAAATAAATAAGATTATATAAAAAAATGTTCTATCCTCAGCACATAAGCTCTCAATTTCCTTACTACCATATAGAAAAGGAAAGTATAATTTTTTTTTATTATTATCTATATGTATTTATTTAAAAAATAATTTTTAGAAATTATATCTAATTGAATAATAAAATGTAATTTTTCTTTTCTTTTCCCCAACCACAGATATCTAGAGCCCACTAGACTAAAACTAAATCTTACTTGAATTGAGTCAGTCCAAAAAAGAAAAGTGCGCTCATCGAGTATTTATTTCATCTATAAATATCGAACATTTGATCTCACTTAATAACAGAGAAGAGTGTCGAATCACTTATCCAAATACTTGTTCATCGATATAAAATATAATTTTTGAATTGGGTATGATTAATGCTATTTTAGGATGTTTGAAATTTCAGTAAAAGCGATATCAGAAATTCTATTATTTCCCTTTCTATTCCCACATTTATATATAGTATAAATAAATAAACTATATTAAACTGCATATTATTTCTGTTCTATAATACTTGTCACATTTGAAAAAATAGGTTGTTCCAAAATACTTGTCACATTTATGGTTCCAATGAATAATAAATATTTTTTTTCATATTTATTCTTTGTATATGACCAATAATTACTACTTCAATTTAATAAATTTTTTAGAAAATTAGTGTTAAATAAAGGATAATATAGTCAATTTACATAATAATTTATATAAATTTAATAATTTTTTTAAGAAGTGTGATATTTCAAAAGTGAGAAGAGTATAATGTTCCAATATAACTACTATTTTGAACTTTTAGATCGAGTAATTTCACAGTAAAATAAATAAATAAATTCATCTGAAAATATTATAATTAAAAAATAAAAAAAAAACTAAATATCTTTTTTTTTTTTTTAAAAAAAAAAAGGTAACTTATAAGTAGTTAAATAACTTAAATTACTTGCCAACCGGGTCAATTTTTTAGATTATTTATAGCCTAACTAATTTATTTTGAATGAAATAAATTTAAAGCATAAATTGTGTCATATCTGTCTCTTTTTACACCCCATTAACCTTCGATTTCTAGAAAAATGCTTACGAAGAGAGACAAATACAAAGTCAAGAATAAAAATTATTCTTATAAATACTCATTCTATCTCATAATTTTTGTGTTAATTTAACTTGCACACAAACTAATAAAATTTAGTTAACATAATTAAACTATAATTTTTGCATTTTTTTTCCTAATATACCCTTATGTCAATATCTATTAAAATTAAATTATCCAATTCTTTCTTGAAATTAAACATTTAATTAAATATAGTTTTCTTGAAAACATTTAATTAAATATAATTTTTCTTGAGGTTGATATTTTAATTTTATTTATATAAAGATTTAATTGATGATAATATAATAATTTTTTAAAAAGAAATTAAAATTGAAAATTTTATTAAGAGTAAACTACCATATATAATATGAAAATCAACATGTTTTTATCTTTTTTAGAGAAAATTTAATAATAAACCACTTATATAAAGAATAAAAAAAAAAATCCTAAGTTGAAGCATCAGATCAAATTAAAGAGCATAATACATGTGTCATTGGCCATTGCTCACTTCACTTGGTGGTATTCATGGCTATTATTTGCCTCTGTGATCTTTTTCCAAATCCAATTTGAACTCTTTCAAATTTTTTCTTTTTATCAGAGAGGAGGTTTACACTCTTTTTTATATAACTACACAAATAATAAAATATCATAATTAAAATCATTATAATGATGACAATAATAATAAAAAACTATAAAAACGATCATATCTATGAATCAAATATCAAAAATATGATAATAATAACTCAGATCCACAAATATAAAGATTATTCAAAAAAGAACATAAAGAAGGACAAAAGGCGACATTAATGAAAACTCATGAAAGAAGAAAAGAGGGGCTTATAGGTTTTAGAGAGAGAGAGAGAGAGAGAGAGGTACAATAATATAGTAGTTTGGCTATTACATTTGCTGACAAATAAGTGTATTAGATAAGTATAATAGTAAATTTTAGATATTATTTACTTTAAAAAAGGATATAGAACTTTTATAAAAAGAAAAATAGAGTTAGAGTATGTGTTTATGTTCTTTAAACGTCGATTCTATATTCTAACAACTCAATGAAGAGAACATAAAATATGACCAAAAAATAAAATTAAGAAAAAAAAAAAAGATTGTTTTAAGTTACTGAAATGGTATAAAAATTTTTTTGGCAAAAGATGCATTTTCTCTGAATAGTGATTCCTTGCGTCTATTAATAATTACAATCAAATTTGCACATTTTTTATCTCTTAATAAAGTTATTTAATTTGTAATAAATTAACTATTTACCATAAAACCTTAGCTAAAAGAGAGTTAGAGACCACACCCAAGTTCATCATTTTTCCACTCACACACTGCCCTTAATAGTTCCATATAATTCAACTCGCACTGCCATTTTAGATTGAAGATCAAAAGAAGCATTGACATTATCCTTCCAGTAATGTTGCAAGGGGTGGAGCTCATTTTGCCGGGTTAGCCATCTTGGGATCTGCTTTCAATTTCGGCTCATGGTATCAGTCAGTTATCGAAGGGCTTCAATGGTTGGGTGAAACTAGCGGGACCTTATCTTCTTGATGAGGGGGATATGTCGACTTGAGAGGCCATGTTATTTCGCCATTAGGCAGAGGGATTTCCAGGAGGTGTTTCAATACAGTGATAAATCGTGAATAGGCTTAGGCTAAAGTAGTTGCGACTTGAGGATCCGTGGTTGATGGGGGGCAAAGGGGAGTCGTTAGTTGGCCTCCCCATTGATGTTGTCTTGGTTCTCCATAGTGGGATGTTCGGTGGGATTGGCGTCCACGGGGGTTAAAGAAGACCACATATGGTCTTCTGAATATCCTGACTTGCATTTTTTTAAAGAAAATTTCAAAATTTTTGAAATTAATTTGTTGTCCCGAAGCTGGTTCGTAAAGGGTAAGACAATGTTTAATAATAAACACCACAGACGAAGCAGCATGAAAAAACTCTGGCCCTATTTTTAAAACTCCGAATCAAAGCAGACAAACCCTCCGCAACAATTGGAAATAAAGAGAGAGATAAAGGATATCCTTGCCTCAGTCCTTGAGATGGGAATATAAGACCAATTTGTCTACCTCCATGCGTTATAAAATAGAATACATTGGTGACCATACACATAATTTTCTGAACCGATAACTCCACAAAGTCTAATTTCATTATCATAGCTTGTAAGAAACCCCATTCGACTTTGTCATAAGCTCTGCTTATGTATGTTTTCACTGCTGCAAAGGCTACCTTTCCCTAGGTTTTCTTTTTGATAAAATGCTTGAGCTCAAACGTAATATCTAAAATTGAGGTGGTTTGATCTTTTTTGTAATTATTGTGTAAAATTAAAAACCGTTAAATCTAAAAAAAAAAAAAAAAAAAAAAACAGATGGAGTATAAGGAAGGAAAGTAATTGTTGGAAACTTCCAATAGAACTGAAAGGGCAACAAGAAAACGTTAAAACATATCTGTCATGTTTACATTTTAATCAAAGGAACCTAAAACTTCTTTTTTTTCATAATTAAATGATTGCAAGTTTTTGAAAGTTCTATTTACAGAATAATTTCATTTTGCAATTGTCTTGTACCTATGTATGTAACTAGACCTTACTAAATTAGGAATTTCACCTATTATTATTATTATTATTATTATTATTATGTTGTATTCTCAAAAGTTTACAATCAATGTACCAATTAAGTGGGATCCAGATGATTTTTTCACTAACATGAAAATGTGAAGTTATCATATTTTTTTCACTAACATAGAATAGTGAGAGATCTCGAATGAATAAAGTAAATTAAAAGAGGACTATTTCATGTTTTATTGTGCGTTGTATGGACGAGGCCTCCCAATTAAAAAAAAAAAGAAAAAAAAAAAACATACATTGGCAGCAATGTTACTGTCAGTAACTCTTGCGTGAAGGAAGCAAAAGAAAATAAAGTTAAAGGAGAGGTGTTTGTCTAGGTAGGTGTATCAACTTTGAAGGAAACCAAATTAGGTTGATGTTATTGTTTTTTGAATTTCTAAAGAGTAAATCTACAAATTCACCCATTTACTTTATATAAAAAAATTGTATACCCTTCTTAATTTTATTTTTTTTATTTTAAATATAAAAAAATATTATTATTGGCATGGAGAAGTGCATAATATTATTAAAATTTTTATTTTAAGGATAAAAATATGGTGCAGAATTTAAAATTTTTTTATTGGTAGAGAACTCTTTTTTCACCTTTAGATTTAAAATGTTTAAATATAAGTGCCTATGATTTAAATTTAACAAAGAACTTGTTACCTAGTGTCACAACTTCAAACTATGGGTTAGAGTAACGCCAGGACCCAAATAAACTTAAAGTCTGCATACCCGTAATAAGTCTACTCACATAAAAAAATTTCTTTATTTTTTATTTTTTTTTTCCTTTTTGGTACCAACAAGAGGCTACCATGTGGTTCTATCGAAATTTCTGACAATATTTCCCTAAAATAGGACTTTTCACTTGTTCAAATATTAACAATTTAATATAGTTATCAATTATTAATCAATAGTTCATCCATTGGTTAATCAACAATTCAAATATTCAATCACCGTAAATAACAATTTAACTTTTAAATTATAATTAAAATAATCTTCAATCCGATCTTAATACATCCTCATATATTTCTACTTCATCTTAATATAATTTACTTCCTTGTCCCGTCATCAAACAAATAAAATCTTATATATATATATATATATATAAATATAAATAATACCTTATTTGATTAATTTTACTCGAAATATAATTTTCTTTTAATAAAACTCTAGATTAGCCGCTAAAATTTAATATTTTGTACTTCCAATTTGTAGTTTAAGTAATCTTAATTTTTTATTCTAAATTCATATATATTTTTAAAATAACTTATATTATATATTTAAATAAAAAATTCATTTAACTTTTTATTTAATTATATTAATTCTTTTTATGACGTGCGATGCATATTGATTATGCCCATTAAATACGTATTTTTATACTCATTTAATTTTTTTTATTTATAATATTAAAATATAAATTCTTATTTAGATTGCAACAAATACAATGATAAAATTATTATACTTTATATATACAGTAAATATTTCTATTAGTTATATGTCTTGCAAGGTAATATTTCATTGGAAAAATATTGATATATTTATTTCTCCCTTTAAAATAGCAATTTAAATATAAAATATGTTCTTTATACTTTCTTGAATATATTGGTTCATACAATTTTTATTATATTTTTTTTAAAAAAAATCTTATTATGTGTTATCCAAATTCATTTTATAAAAATCATCTTATAACCTTTATTTTACATTTTATAATTAACTTATATATTTTGTTAATAAATTTCACTATAATCTCTTTTAGTAAATAAACTAGGTGGATTCTCACGCTTTTGCAGCTATATAATATACTTATTTTATATATAAAATATATGTATTAAATAATTTATTTAAAATTAAAGTGCATCCACATTATAATTGAAATGTGTTGTTTGAAATTTAAAATTTAAAATTTTTATTCTAACTAATGAGTGAATTCTATGTGTAATAAACTTGAAAAAAAAAATATTAATATAGCATTTATATGTGTCCAATTGAAATAGAAAAGGCATATTATTGTATAAATATGAAATTTTAATAAAAAAATTAATGAGAACTTATATCCTTTGGAGAAATAACTCGAAGCATATAAATGCATACATAAATATATTGAGGCTATTAATTTATTTATTGGAATTCATATCCAAAATATTTTTTGATAATAATTTTTTATCCATATTTATATTTTTTTGTTTTAATTTGCAAAATAAGTACAAAAATAAAATGAGTGTTTATACTTTAAGGATTGATCAATGTTTAAAAACAATCATATAGATGGTCATCAAATAGTTCAAAAAAATCAAGAAACTCATTTGAATTACCTAAATTTTTTTATTTGAAACTTTTAATGAACTGACTAATAGTATTTAATATTTTCTCAGACAATTTATATATGTTATTCAAAGATTATTTTGCAAATTCAAAACATTAATCATAAAATATTGATAGGATACAATGCTTAATAAACTCATAAAGAATTAATAAGAAAAATATCAAAAGTTAAACTGTCATAAAAAAAACATAAATTAGAGAGAGAATTTTTAATGAGAAACATATTTTTTCTTCAAAAATTTACAACTTTTTCCTTAGATTAGTTAAATACAAAAATACTCAAATATTAGAGATTCTCTATTTTTAAAGGAAATGTTATGTCGACATCCAACAAAAATTCATAATTCTCCTTTATTATATGTAATGATATACTTTAGCAATAGAATAATCAATCTAATACATCAAATTAAATATTTATTAAAACATATATTTTTATTTTTATTTTTTTAACCAAACAAAATCATGATATCATTTTCAAAATATTAATAAAATTATATTGCCTAATAGAAAGAATATGATTTGAATCAAATAAAATATATCAATATAACTAACTAAATTTGAAATATTTAAAAATAATAATTTTTTATTTTATTTTTTACCAATCAAATTAGAGTGCAATTTATAATTAAAAAAATTTAATTATACTATTTTTAAATCAAAATCAAAATTATCTAGATATATTTATTTAAATAAATTTTAAAAATTTTTAAAAATTTTCAAATGTATTATATATATATATATTACAATAACAGTAAATAAAATAAAATATTAAAATTTTTAATTTATTACTAATAATTTATATAATTATATAATCAAATAAAATATTAACAATAGTAAAATAAATATAATTAAAAAAAAATAAGATAATAATAAAAATTTTATATCCTAATATATGCATTATTTTCTGAAACACATGTTAAATAAATAATTAATCAACACGAAGGCATACATATATTATTTCATAATTGATTGTTCAAATATAATATTATTTTATAATTGAATGTTCAAATATAATTAGACATCATAAGATAATAATAGTAAAATTTTAAATTTTAAAATACTTAATTGTCTCTTTTAAAAAACTTAATTTTCTATGTATTTATCTATTAAGAAAAAGTAAAAAAAATCCAATCTAATTATATAAATATTATATATATTTTTATGTTAAAATTTTTTAATTGAATAAAGTTATTTTTAGAAAAATTTTGTAAGGATAATATTGAAAATTTCACTATTTTCCTCCCATTCATTTACACTTTTATATATAGTATAGATAGATAGATATAAATAACTTTTGAATTAATTAAATTTTAATGTAAACTCCAATTAATCATGACTAGATTCTATCTAATAATTTTTATAAATATTATTTTTATATTATTTACTTATAGATATTTTTTAAAAAAAATTATTTAATTTTGAATTTTCTAAACTTAATTTAGAAATTATATTATACTATATATTATAAATTTCAAAATATAAAATTTATACATTGGAATCTAATTCTTATTATCAATATATTTTTACAAATTTTCTAAATGAATATGATATCACGTGTATATATTGTAATAATTGCCTTTATTATTTAATTTATAAATTTTAAAATTCGAAGCCATTTACTGTTAAAATTTAAATTAAATTTTTTAATTCCGTAATTTTCTATATAATGTAATTCAATCTCTTACCATAATATTATAAATAATATGTATATATAATTAGAAAAAGAAAAAAAAATCAGTAATCATAACTAACTATATAAGGTATATGTGTACAAGTGTCATTATATTGGAGTTCTCTACCAATACACGATTTCTTTATTCTGTATTGTATTAAAAGCCTAATTTTAAGAGCAAAATTAATAAATTATTAATAAATTTAGAATATCACAATATTTTTTAAAATAAAATATCGAGTCCATTTCTGGAAAGAGTGCGTTATGACGTTCTAAACTTTATGATAACTTATTTTGTCTCCTACACTAATTGGTAATATTGCAAATCTTTGTACACTATGGACAATAATTTTAAAATTTTTATTTTTTTATATAAATTATTAATTTGATATGTAATTGATATAATTTTAAAGATCAAACCGGCTGGTTTGACTGATCAAACCACAGAAGCTAAAGACCGCTGCAAATCGAAGCAGACAAGTAACAGTTCACGTAGTTGCTATAGTTCAAATGAAATCAACTTAAAAAAAAAAAAAAAAAAAAAAAAAAAAAAAAAAAAAAAAAAAAAAAAAAAAAAAAAAAAAAATTTAAAAAGGAACCGGTGGTTTGGTTTGGTAGTTTGTAAACAACAACTCCCGTTTTTTTTGACAACCATTTTTTTG